>CM021105.1:267588936-267757964 GCA_007115665.2 Sequoiadendron giganteum
GGACCTAAATAAAGCATGCCCGAAGGATGATTTTCCACTACCAAACATAGACATCATTGTGGACTTGACGGTGGGGCATGCCATGTTGTCAATCATGGACGGTTTCTCTGGTTACAATCAAATAAAAATAGCTCCAAAAGATCAAGAAAAGACGACTTTCACATGTCCATGTGAAACGTTCTACTGGAACGTCATGCCATTCAGTCTAAAAAATGCAGGAGCCACTTATCAAAGAGCAATGACGACAATCTTCCATGATATGATGCACACCTTCATGGAGGATTACATGGATGACATCTTGGCAAAATTTGGTACTAGGGAAGGAAATCTGCATATCCTAGATAAAATCTTCACATAGATGGAGAAATTCAATGTCAGGTTAAAGCCCAAGAAGTGTGTCTTCGGGGTCACATCAACAAAACTATTAGGGTACATTGTCTCAGAAAAAGGCATTGAAGTGGATCCAGCGAAAGTCAAAGCAATAATGGAGATGCCACCTCCTAAGAATATCTATAAACTCAAAATCACTATAGGGAAGGCTCCAATCGATCAAAAGATTTATCTCCCAGCTGACGGACAAAAGTCATCCTTTTAATCATCTATTGCATAAGAATATAGTTTTCAAGTGGGATGAAGGGTTTGAAACAACGTTCAATCAAATCAAATAGTATCTAATGTCACCACCCATTCTCATGCCACCAACGGAAGGAAGACCTTTGATATTGTACATTGCTACAACAAATATCTCTTTGGGGGCACTATTAGTGCAAGAGGATTATGAAGGAAAATAACATGCCATCTACTATATCAGCCGGACATTAAATGGGTATGAAATCAATTACAATTTCATAGAGAAGTCTTGCTTGATAGTGGTGTTTACTACGCAACAGCTGAGACACTACATGCTGACTCATACAATCAAGTTAATAGCAAAGATCGATCCTTTAAAATATCTACTCAGTAAAGTTGCCTTAACAGGTAGACTAGCAAAGTGGGTCATGCTATTAAGTGAATTTGACATTCAATATGTAGAGAGAAAAGCAATCAAGGGTCAGGAAATCGTTGAACAATTAGCTGAGGCTCCTTTACTAGATGATCGACCAATGATAATGGAGTTTTCGGATGCAGACATTCTGACAGTGATGCCCCAACAATGGGTATTATATTTTGATGGATCATACACACAACGAGGATCAGGAGCAGGGATTTTGTTCATCTCTCCACAAGGACACACCATTCCAAAATCATATAGATTAATGTTTCAGTGTACAAATAATGTGGTAGAATATGAAGCATTAATCATTGGGGTCAAAATAGCAATTCAATGGAAGATCACAGAATTACAGGTATATGGGGACTCTTAACTAGTTATTTATCAAGTAAATGATGAGTATCAAACAAAGGATGAAAAGTTGATGCCCTACAAGCAACACATAGATGATATGAAACAGTCCCTTGCCAGTATTAAGTTTGATCAAATTCCAAGGGCAGAGAACAAAGTTGCGGACGCTATGGCTACAATTGCTTCATTACTACAATTGCCTAAGAAGCGTGTTTGTTATGAGTTTATGGTAGAACAAGTATCATGTCCTTCCCATTATAAAACAGAATCCGCTACCATCTGCCATCTAGAAACCATTGAAAACTCCATCTATGAAAAGACCTATGCTTACCTAAAAGATGATATCCTCCCTCCTGATCTTTCTAGGAACCAAAAATGAAACTTCATCCGCCAATCCGCACGACATACTTTAATCGTCAAGGTCTTGATGGTACTTTACTCTGATGTCTAGAACGCGACGAATCTGAAATGGCCCTACACGAGGTTCACGAGGGTATTTGTGGCACTCACTCGAGTGGGATAACTCTAGCCAAGAAACTCCTCCGTTTGGGATATTATTGGCCATGCATGGAGAAAGAATCCTATCAATTTATCAAGAAATGCCAAAAGTGTCAGATTCACAACAATCTGATTCATGCACTAGCACAAGAACTGCATCCCTTCACATCAACATGGCCCTTTTGTCAATGGGGATTGGATTTGGTAGGAAAGATAAATCCATCTTCATCCAATGGACACAAGTTCATCATAACAGCTACGGAATATTTCACAAAATGGATTGAAGCAGTACCTCTTACAACCATCACTGGGAAGTAGATCTCTTTCATTTTGAATTACATAATATTTCGGTATGGAATCCCTCAATCCATTATCACTGATAATGGACGACCTTTCAAGAATCAAGATTTCCAGGAGCTATGTGAAAAGTTTCATATCCAACATCGTTTTTCAACACCATACTATCCTCAAGGGAATGGCCAAGCAGAGGCCTCGAACAAAACAATACTCAAAATTCTCAAAAAGACGGTTAATGATGTTGGACGTGATTGGCATGTCCAACTCAATCCTGCATTATGGGCCTACATAACAAGTATCAAAACACCAACAAGAGCTATGTCATATGCCTTGGTCTATGGGTCAAAAGCTATATTGCCCATTGAAGTTGAAATTCCATCCCTTCATGTATCACTCAAAGGAATCATTTCAAATGAAGACTATAGGGTATCTAGATTGTAGGAACTGGAATTGTTGGATGAACGTCGTCAACAGGTTGTTAATCATCTAATGGCTTATCAACAAAGGATGTCAAGAAGTTACAACCACAGGGTAAAACCGAGGGTCTTTCAGGTTGGTGACTTAGTACTAAAGGAAAACCTTAGAAATCAGCAGGACAAAGAGAAGAAAGGGAAATTTGAGCCTAACTGGCTTGGTCCTTTTGTCGTCATATCAGTGTATGGATCAAGAGCATATCAACTATCAACGTCAGAAGGGGATTTGTTTGATGAACCTATCAACAGTATCCATCTCAGAAAGTTCTATGCTTGAATCTTCTAGTGCACGGTTCAAACCTCTAAAAATGGTTTCCTTGATGAAAACCTGGCAAACAAGCATCTTGGCAATACAAAAATACAAAAAAAATAGAAAATACAAAAAGAAAGAAAAAGAGAAAAATGAGAAAAATACACAAAACAAAGAGTGTAATCAAAACATATGGTGAAAACCTAGAAACAGGCGTCGTATGTGATTCTAAGATCAGCTTTCCCATCTATTTTGATACATATCCGGATCATTAGTCTGGCAGTCCGTACCGTTTCATATCATGTCAGTAGTCTTGCCATCTTTGCATCCATATCAAAATCATTTTCACATAGTCAAGTCTCACTCCAAAGCTTGGGGGCAACATCTGGATATCACTAGGGGCAAAAAAAAAACAATTTCACCAAAGGGAAAACAACAGTATAATAGAAAAATGAAAACAAAAATCAAAGCGCAACATCAATCATCATCAGAGAGGCATCAACCATCCGTATCGTATCAAAAATCCAAAAACATGTCAGAAAGTTAAGTCTGAAAAAGCAAAATCCAAAAACATATGTCTATGTCAGTTGAACTACGCGGTCTCTGCATGTGTAACATAGGCAAGGCTAATCTTTGATCAGCCCCCGAGACCCCTAGGATAAGTTAGTAGGTTAAGTCTTTGGTCAAAATCTCGAAAATCCAAAAACATCACAAAATCAGGATGGATGATCTAAAATCTGAATAATGAATGAAACACTCTAAGTAAAAAAATGGATACATTGTATTTTTGATTATTATTTCTTTGGAGTTACTCAATGATGTATTAAACTAGAGGAACAAGGAAGAAGAATGATGTTTTTATTATCTGTTGTCTATAAGTTAATCATATAAATGTATGAATTGTTGGGGGATGTGCTATGCAAATGTATCACCGATGACATTCAAAATTCACATATTGAAATGATTAATCACTGCTTGTTTACGCAATGAATGCTCAGGTCATCTCAGTTCAATTATACCTAGATGCTTGTGTTCACTTGCAATATCAAAATCATGAAAGAAGTACTCAGATCGTCATTGGTCTAACACATACCTTTGACACTTGTACTCACTTTCAACATTCAATAAAGCTCTATGATGACAAAAAGCACGAAAGTACTGTTAAAATGACAATGGTTTTGCATATAGTTGCATGTTAAAATTAGATTGCATTCATCATAATCATTTCCTACAGAGTATTTGTTGCATAAAGGGTTCTAATCAATGATTATCTAATCTACAAATAAGACTGAGTATACTTGACATAAATTCAAAAATCATCAAAAACATATAAAAGTCATCATCTCATCATTAAGTTTTTCTTATTTCATCACTCATTCATTTATACATCAAATAAATTATGCATTAAATTGTACCATAAATACATCATGTTCATTTTACCATAAAAACATTCATTACATTATCATCCATCAACATCATATGCATTTGATCACTTTTTAAACCCATACATCATTTGTCATCCATACATTTTATCACATTTAAAATAAATGCAAGTCATGTCATTATTATCATTACATCATCCATCCATTATCATTCATCATAAGATCATCATTTTTATCATTATCGCATTAACATAGAAGGCGTTTATCCATCATTCCATACATTTTTATCACATTTTAAAGCATTCACACAGATCATCATTTGGAGATTCATACATCACATCATACATCCATGTATCATATATTCTATAAATTCATTTATCATAGAATCATTACATAAAATAAAAGCATTTATCATTACATCATCACATTTGAAATAAAATCATCACATACTGCATAAATCACATAATAAATGCATCCATCACATAGAAATCATAAACCATCATAAAATCAAATCAACTGCATCTCATATATATATATATATATATATATATATATATATATATATATATATATATATATCATCAGTGTCAAGTATACAATGAAGTCTGGAATAAAAATACATCATCAAAAATGAAGTAAATCGTAATATACATCATGTCTCAAAAAGGAGAATCAAAATAGCATCTACGATCTGCTACTGCCAGAATGTGCAGGCCCAACAAGACCAGTACCACCACCACCCCCAGAAGGACTAAGATCTCTGGGATCTCCTCAAGGAGGCTGTGTCACACCTCACTGACTGTCCA
Source organism: Sequoiadendron giganteum (assembly GCA_007115665.2). Taxonomy (NCBI): domain Eukaryota; kingdom Viridiplantae; phylum Streptophyta; class Pinopsida; order Cupressales; family Cupressaceae; genus Sequoiadendron; species Sequoiadendron giganteum. The sequence goes on from CM021105.1 coordinate 267,593,985, forward strand.
AGTATGCGTCCGCCCAGATCTCGATGGGGCATAGATGACTCTGCGATCAACAAGCACTGCATCATGATATCTGCCTCTATAAAACTCAGCCTCTCGGCTAGCCTGCACAACCTCTCTCATATAGTCTCCCACCGAGGTACCATTGACCACTCTCTGTAGGGTCTCCACTGTCTCCTGTGCCCTCTCGGCAATCTGACAAGCACTGTCTCGCTTGACTATCAATGTGGCAACCTGAGTCTGTACAGCGACCAACTGTCCCTGAACCTGCGCTAAAGTCTGAGCATGGGCCTGAGCCTGGGTCTGCATCTGAGTCTAGGTCTGAACAAGCATACCCCTGGCCTATACCAATTGCCCCTACAGTGTTTGGACCTGTGTTTGGAGACCTGCAATCTGTCTCTGATGGTCCACTGATGGCACTGTCATTGCTTGCCTCTTACGAGGCCTACTGGATGATGGACCACTGCTGACTGGCCCTACTCCTCTATCCCCTCCACTGCCACCATCATTGTCATCGCTGCTGCTATCATCACTACTGCTCTCTATGCTACTGCTTGCCGGAGTACCACCCTCACTATCTACAGAACCCTCTGCCACATCCTCCTCTACGGGTAATGGTGTTGGCTCATCCGGAATAGTGATACGCGGATGTGGAACCAAGGCCAGGAATGAAACATACTCCTCTGTAACTGGTGCCTCTGCAATGTCTCTACGCATGTCCCAGGGTGATGGCTGCAATGCCCTGTATCCCTCTACTAGAGCATCATATGATAAACAAGTCCCTCAATCAGGAATATCACTCTGTCGTCTAGCATAGTGGGCTACCCCTTGTGGCATACATTGCACGATGCCATACTATCTATAAACTCGGCGAAGAAAGAATCTCTCTAATACAGAAGGTGTCTAATCGATCAGATATATGGAATCACATAGGTATCCCAACACTGCATCATCCTCGTCCCACTACTCATAGTCTAAGTATGGACACCAGGTAATAGTCTCTGTGTCATCAAAAACCTGCCTCCAATGCTCTATTACCCATCTGGGCCTGGGTAAGCTGACCTCTATATCTGAACACATAGGGTCTGCCTGTTGGTCTATCTGCCACTGGAAATGGCCGAGGAATAGAAAAATGCTCCCATGCACACACCTATAACAAGGTCATCCCTGCTGATAAGCTGCATGCCCCTAGGTACACCACTGAGTGAAGATCATGATAAAGATGTGCCAGCATGCACATCCCCCACGCATATCTAGTACCATGTACCATCATGCTCTCTAAAGTCCTGCCCCAACCCACGAGGAATCCCTTTGACCTACGATCAGGGCAAAGGAAACCTCCAATAAATCTAGCAAGCACTGTTGGTAGTGTCGTGTATGAGTCAACAATCCTCCTCCATCGAATGCTCGGACCCTCGATATCCTGATCCTAGAATACTCTGCGAAGAGCATCTCTACCACCAACCCCATGAGAATCATACGCTACAATCTCCCCCATGAATGGAATGCACGGAATCCGCCACACATCCTCGGGTGTGACCGTCATCTTGCCAGTGGGTAAATGAAAGGTGTTGTGGTCACTATGCCACCTCTCAACCAAAGTAGTCAACAGAGCCCGATTAATTCTAATCTGGGGCATATCAAGCAAACTAGTCAAACCGCATCAACCTATAATCTGAAGCTCATCTGGTGTCAGATGAGGAATCAAGTTTGTGGTCCAAGGAAACCTCTCTCGCATCTAGAGAGTACCCAAATCCTCCTATCATCATAACGAAAAAATCCACAATCAGTGAACTATGTCAAGAAATCAAACGTCATTATACTATCAAGTCTATTCCAAAAATTTGGTATGAATTTTCGATCAAAATTCATGGGCGGATATCAACAAACCTCACCTATTATGAGGTTCATCAAACATTATCTAATCTTGCCTATCATGAGATTTATCAGATATTGAATCATTTCCTCGCCTATCATGAGGATCATCACAAATAGGATTTCTTCTCGCCTATCATGAGAGTTAGTCTTATTTAAATCATCAAACTCCACCATCAAGAATTTGGATTATCAATCATACCAATCCGAAAAAGGGACATGATCAGAATTGACGAAATCAAGGTTTACTAAGTCAAAATGTGCAATTCTGACATGGATGCACTAAAACAAGCACCCAAAGCGCTAAATCCCAAAAGCGCTACTTTATCAATCAAAAGTGCTAAATCAGGCACCCAAAGTGCTAAATCTTGAAAGTGCTACTTCAGCACTCCGATGCGCTATAACAGGCATTTGAAGCGCTATTTTATCCTAAGCATTATTTTACCGCATCAAAGCGCTAAAATAGTCCATGAAAGAGCCGCTTTACCAGAAGCGCTAAGACAGACCATGGAAGTGCTAATCTACCAAATCAAAGTGCTAGAACTCTCTAGGCACTAAAATCTGACATCAAAGCACTATTTTTCACTACCTAAGTGTTATATCATCGAAAGCGCTACATTATCCTATGGAAGCGCTAGAGAAATTAACGCAAGCGCTAAATCTCAAAGCACTAATCTACCTAATAAAAGTGCTACACTGGAGTGAAAGCACTACAGTGTGGCTTGAAAGCGCTAAAACAAAAAAAAACATGCCTAAAGCATTAAAATGCATAAAAAAATAGAATTTCACAAAAAACGAGGAGGATAAGGGGTACATACTGGAGGTCCATACGCGGTCGGCCATCAGTGACGTCGAACGCACTTGAAATGGTGAGTTTGGTAAGGGATTGACATCCTGCTCCAGCTAGTTGAAATGTCTCTATCACAAGGATTTTTCAAACTCAAAAGTGCAAATGACTTTGAAAATGACCTTTTGGACTATATATAACTTTTGAAAAGGGATTTTTGAGGGGTTTTATTATATTTTTGATTAATTTTATCCATGAAATTAATTGAAATTCATTTGTTGGCTATATTTCTTCATCATTTGTCGGGAGATAAATTATTTCATCATCGTATCTTCATCAAATCATCAAATCATCATCAAATTTTTAAAAAATTCTAAAAATAATCAAATCATTAATTTATCTCCCGAGGGGGCATATTATCATCAATCATCTAAAAATCAATGTCTGGGGCATACAAAATTATTTTTTTTATCATCGATCATGGCAGTAGCAGCAAAATTTTCTTCGAAGCAACGCGTAAACACATCACTTCGAAGAGGGAAAAAATGTATACACCTAAAATTGGTCTAGAGCATCTGATTAATTAAATACGAATTATTTGATTAATTATCCTAATTTCCTCTACTATTAAATAAATAGAAATATTTATTTATATAGTTCACAATCACGTCACATTTAAATTCATCTTAATTAAATAAACAAAATTAAATACTTTGTTTGATTTAATTATCAAATCCCTATTTTATTCTATCACATCAATCTTAAATTAATTAAATAAAGATTAAACACTTTATTTATTAATTGCCATATTCTTCTGTTTAATTTAATAAACAAGTTCTATAGTTCGTTTTATTAAATTATTTATCCCTCTTTTGCTAATTTAAATAAATCAAAATATTTGAATAAAGGCATAAAGAATATTCCATCTATATTTCCTCAAAAATGAATTAGATATCTTATGTCTAATTTATGTCTAAAATATGTCACAATTAATGCTTTGAAAATTCATAGGAAGTTTTGGAGACAAATTGGAGACAAATTCCAAATTCTTCTCTCAATCCTCCTCCATCAATCTTTCCTCTTCTTTTGCCTGGTGTTTTCATGGGTAGAGACAATCACCATAATTCTCTCAATCTCCTTCATATCTCACCATTCAATCCTCCAGATTGAATCCAAGCCTCTCAATGCCATCCCTGTGCATTTCTACAGCCAGAAAATCTATAAATACAGCCTCATTGAACCAAGAAAAGGATCCAAATAATCTAACTTATGCACTCTTACTCTGCAGGAATTCAAGCATCTAGCATCCAACAATCAAGTTTTCATATCATGTTTGTGTCTTGTAGATGCATTTATTTGTTTCCATGTCAATTCATGCTAGTTTAGTTTCTTTATCATCTAGTATTATCACATTAAGCTCCATATCATTGCATTAGCATCCATCTCATTCTTCAAATAGCCATTTTAACAGTCACATTGCTTACACAATCTGAGAGCCACTATGATTTAATAAATCTTTGGAGATAGAGAACAATATGACGCTTTCAGTAGATTATTGCTTTGAATTGATTCATTTAGCTTTGTCTTTGATATAATGTTGTATTAAGAAGTGTGTTTTGTGCTTTACACCTTATCCACGCTTACACTACTCAAACGAACTAATTTTTTTTTTAAAGTACAATTAGTATGCAAGATCACAACTATTGCAACAACCTCTAAGGTTACGAGACTGAGATTACTTAATAACCCATGAACAATATAAAAGAATAGAAACTACAACATTTAATTACTTATGAAATTAAGGACACATACATTCCATACAAGATAAATTCATCAAAGAAAATAAAGATACCATAAGATCTCATTTAACAATAAGGTTACAACTCTCATTCCCCGAATGAGGTAAAACCAAAAGCAAGTTTACATATTACAACTTCCACCTTGATTACAAAGAGGGGTAATGAAATTACAAGAGCAGCAGAAATGAATAAAGCATAAAATGAAATCTGGATCCCACGAGCTCTCCAACTGGAAATCTCGTCAACACAAATAAGAAGAAAGCCTAACGGAGTAAGGTGCATGCCACCCAACCAAGTGGAACCCAAAGGCTCACCCCCCGTGCTAGGAGATAGTAACAAGGAATCCTAGACAAGACCATCTACCTCTAGACACAGGCTAAATCATATCTGAACCAAACTGACACAACCAATCACATGTACCACACAAGTTCAACATTCATACAACTCAAATACAACTCTAACATGGTTACATTGCTTCCAGAAATAACATATCAGGTATGTTAAGAAAGCCATACATATAACAATCAAGAATCAACTACAAGTACACTATAACATTACTGACATGGATTACACTGCTTTGGTTATCACTTGAATAAACTACCTCCGAAGGTTACCCAGTTTACCTCTCACGGCTCTAGCCCCTAATGAAATTCATTCTTCTACTTGACAACATACCAGACATAACCAATCACAATGGCAACCCAATTGCGTACAACAAGACATCACGACCACTCCAACTCAAGGAGGAAACATAAAAAGAACTCACTTCGACTCTTGAGGTACCAACGATATCAATGCCACTCCTTACAAGGAGCCACAAATCACATAATCCACTCCTTCCATAGGAGGCACAAAACATCCCCATTCGTGGAAACCGGGTAATAACATTGTCATAACCTCAAGCACTAACCAAGGAAATTAACAAATGGCTGACATCGCAAACGACAACCCCCAACCACTAGGGTCCTCTAGAAGACTTACATATCAAAGACACTTAACTCACTTCCCCAAACATGAACACAGAGGAATCAATCACATAAGCATTTACGAGGAACAAACTAATTTTGGATATATTAAATCCATTTCCCCCTTAACATTCCTTCCACAGTAAAGAAAACAATTGCCCTACCAGCATAATTACATAAAATTATTCTTTGTCTTTCTAATTACTGATAAGGAAAAACTAATTTTAATAAATAATCCAAATCCATGATTACCAACCTAAACCACAACCTTCAATAAAATTCACCAGTTCATTGTCTCAATTAGACTACCCTAACAGTATCTCTTTCAGACCAATGATGAAATTTAACCTTAATATTTAGTTCTCTAATAGCTTTTAAATAATCATAAAATAACCATTTACTTATGAAATTCAGAACATTTCCTTTTACAAATAACTTTGTCCTTTGCAAAATAAACATTTTCTTAAAAGACAACTATTCTCGCTATTAAAACATATTACTTTTAGATCCAAAGCATGTCGTTTTAACTAAATAACTGTTCCTTCTACTCGACATAACCATTTTAAAATACTTAACTCATCTTAATAAATATGTTATTTAATATCAAAATTATTGTTTTCATCGAAATATATCTTTTTTAAAATGACTTCATTAATTCGACTATAACATGTTAATTTAAAATTCTCCAATTAAGTTTAAAACATACCAATGTTTAAATCCCCAACTCATTATATATATATATATATATATATATATATATATATATATATATATATATATATATATCCTTAAATCATCATTTAGATATATTTAAGTATTTAAATCATCTTTTAAAGTAATTATTAAACCATGCCATTATTTAAATCGACAGTTTAATATAAATATTTAAATCATCATTTAAACATTAAAAATTTCCCCAATTTCATTTAAAACATTTAAAATTTTCTCCATTGCCTTTAAATATGCCATTTAAAAAAAAAACAACCATTAAATATATATATATATATATTTAATAAACCATATTATCACATTTCCCAAAACCCAAAATATCATTAACATATTCTAATACTCTAATATTTTATATTTTATATTTTAATATTATAAAATACAATATTAAATATTATTTTAATATTATAAATTATAATTTATAAAATATAAAATATTATTTATTTATTTATTTTTACTAAAAGGCCAAACACCATGCATAGGGGCGTGCGCATGCTTTAGGGCACGCACTTTGGGAGCTCCACGCTTGTGTTGGGCTTAATTTAAATGGTTCTCATATTTTAAAGCCAAGACACTCCACAATCGCTCCCCCCGGTATGGGGCTATAAATGAAAGCAATTGACTCGTATGGGGTGGCTGATGTGAGTACACCACTCCACTCAAGATGTGGTGGCGGTGCTTAGCGGCCTCGCACGCCAAGTGCCCCCCACAACGCCTCCCATGAGGGGCTGTGGGTGAGCCCCCAACTCCCCCACCGATTTTTTTTTTTATTATTTGTTTTTTTTTTTTTATAAAAACAAGCCCTATGGTTTCTTTGAAATCCGCATTTTAAGACAAGGGTAGATTTTTATATAATTTCGTTTTGCACAGCATAATCCCATATAAAAAAAAATATATATAAAATATATATGTATATATATATATATCCCAATATATAGATATTTATATATTTTAAAACCCATATAAGAAATTTATCAAATTAATTGAGCATATAACTATATTTACAACCATGTTTCCAATCTTTTTTTGAGAAACATGGATTTTTTTAAAAAAAGAGGGTAAAAACTTTATTGAAAATCATAACAGATCCTTACAAGAAGTCAAAGGGCCAAACCCCTGAAACCAACAAAGAGAAAGACACAGATCAGCCAACCCCAGTACCAGTCCCATCCTCAACAAGAATCCTCTCCAAAACCTGACGATAGTCCTGGGAAACCTGTTCCCATCCCTCAACCTTCCAACCATCCCCATTCTCTGAAGCCCACTTAGCTAAACAATCAGCCGCCCTATTCCATTCCCTTGGGATATGGACAAACGACACCCTCTCCATCACAGAACAAACTTGAAGAATCTGTTGCACCACCTCAGCCAACCGCCAACTAACATCAACAATCTTTTGGTCTTTAAGCAAGTTGATCAATACCTAGGAGTCAAATTCACAAATAACCTTGCGCCACCCCCGAACAAAAGCCTGTTTCAAAGCGTAAAGGATAGCCAGACCTTCCATATAGTTGATAGTCTGAAAACCTTCATGAATAGAAAAGAGAAAAACCATAGATCCTGAGGAATCTCTGCCTACCCCTCCAATCCCAGCGAGACCAGGATTGCCTCTAGAAGAACCATCCACATTAATTTTCAAGAAGTCACCCAAAGGGGGCACCCACCTCCCCACCCTTTGGACTCTTTGCTTCACATGCCTTCCCCTTTTGACACAAGCAGAGACCGGAGTTAGCCCTTGAATACCCAACCGACCAATTACCTCGGCATCCCCTCTCTCCAAAGGCAGCCTAACCTCACATTTGGCCTCCACCGTCTCCTGGATCATGCCCATTATTTGAGACCAAACCTGTTGAAACCACAAATTCTCACCTCAAAAAATCCTCCTATTCCTTTCCAGCCAGACCTGCCACAACAAAAAGATGGGCCCAACATACCATATGTCCTGGAAGAAAGAAGTCGAGGAGGGGGGTCTCCCCAGGCTTCCCCAAAAGTCCACCAAAGAAGAAGCATGAACACAAGGGCTTTTCTAGACACCCCACCAGAAATGCCAGAGCCGTATAGTGAAGGCACAATGGAAGAACAAGTGCTCAGAGTCCTCCTCAACATCCCCACAAAGAACACATCTGGACGGACCTAAAAAACCTCTCTTCTGAATATTATCCCAAGTCAAGCATCTATTCCAAGCCAAGACCCAAATGAAGCAGTTACACTTCGGCCAAGAGATTTTATTCCAAACTTTCTTCCACCATTGAATCTCCCCCCCCTCCAGCTGCTGAGAGAGCAACACCTGATATCCAGAAGCCATAGAGTAAGCCCCTTTTGGGTTAGGAGACTAGGAGAGCACATCCCTATCAACAAGAGAGCTACAGCTCCGGCAGGAGAGAATGTTGAAAAGCTCCACACACTCCACCACCATACCAATAATCGGCCACTCACTCGGGGACTTCCATTCTGCCACCACCAGTTGCCCCTGATAAGAGAGGGATTTGAAGTCACTCACCATGGTCCAGCCCCTCTCATAGAATCTCTAGCTCAAGGTCAACAAATGCGGATACTGAGAAACAATGGGGGAGTAACCATCCCAGGAGTCATGCCAGAAATGCGCCTCATTCCCACTTTTACAAACCTAGAAAAGGCCCTCTTTGACGAGTGCAGCCCCTTTCCTAAGAGTATTCCAGATCACCGATCCCTTCCCCATCAAGGAGTACGTAGGGATATCTCCCTGAGAGGACCCTGGAAAGTATTTCTGAGTCAGAATCCTGGCCCACACATGATCCTTCTCCACACACCACCGCCAATACAGTTTAGCCGCCAGAGCCGTACCCGACAAAAGCGACTGTCTGACTCCCAGGCCACCAAACTGTACTGGGCTACACACAATATCCCATCTGACAAGGCTCCATTTAGAAGATAATAAGCTACCAGCCCATAAAAATTGTCTTGCCAAGGAATCCAATTCCTTGACAAAACTCATAGGTGCCACAAGAACCATACACAGATAGACAAGGAGGGCCTGCACAACAGACTTAATCAGCTGCACCCGACCAATAAAGGACAACCACCAATGGGTCCAATGAGTAACTTTAGCCAGAAATTTATCCAAGATCGCTTGCCAGGATTCATGAGACTGTCTACCAATCGAAATGGGAATTCCCAGGTAGGTCATTGGAAGAGTCCCAATTTGAAATCTCAAAATGTGAGCAATCCTCCTCTGAATGGAAACATGAGTATTGAAGAAGAGGATAGAGGATTTTCCCTCGTTAATCAATTGACCAGAAGCAACAAGATACACATCAAGCGCCCTGCACACGTTTGTAGCCTCCCTAATGGTGGCCAAACCCATTAGAGCAGTGTCATCCATGAACTGTAGATGCGATTGTGGGGGTAATCCGCCTCCCCATCTCCATCCCTGAATGAGGCCCGTCTCAACATTCCTATTTATCAAATGACCCAAACCTTCTGCCAAGAGAATAAACAGGTAGGGGGAGAGGGGGTCACCCTTCCGTAAACCCTGAGAAGCACCAAAAAGCTCCGAGTGCTCCCCATTAATTAAAATAGAAAAGGAAACAGAGGTCACACAGTTCATAACCCATCGAATCCATTCCTCCTCAAAGCCAAAAGCAGCCAAAGCCTTTCGCAAGAAAGACCATCGGATCCGGTCGTAAGCCTTAGCCATGTCCAGCTTAATGAACATAGCCCTTTCCTTGGATTTGGCCATAGAATGAATGGATTCCGTAGCAATAACAACACCATCCAAGATCTGCTGCCCCGCCACAAAACCACTTTGTTCCTTAGATATCAACATCGGAAGCCACTTCTTCAATCTATCAGCAATCAACTTAGAGATAATTTTATAAATAACTTTATAGAGAGAGATGGGACGAAAGAGGCTTAACCTATCTGCACCATCACCTTTTGGGATAAGAGCAAGGAAGGTAGAATTTAGTGCTTGCAACATCTGCTTATTCTTCTGAGACTCCTGAACAACGGCTAACAAATCCAGCTTGATGATCTCCCAAAATTCTTGAAAGAATTCAACCGGGAAGCCATCCAGACCCGAAGCTTTCCCCTTTTTCATCTGAAAAACAATCCTTTCCAACTACTCCACCGAGATCTCCCTCATCAAATGCTCCTTCATCTCCTCAGAGACTAAAGAAGGGATACAAGAAAGAACCTGGGCTTCCTCAACAGAGTTGCCTTGCGCTTCCTCCTTGAATAAGGAAGAGAAATACTGCACAACTTCCTTTGTGATATCTGGAGTGGACGAGAGAGTCTCTCCCCTGTCATTAACCAAAGTAGAGATAGAATTTCCATGACGTCTAGCCTTCACAGAATTAAAGAAAAAAGCAGTATTCTTATCCCCCGCTTGAATCCAATCAATCTGAGCTTTTTGTTTCCAGAAAACTTCTTCCTGTAGCTCCCACTCTTCCAGAGCTTTCAAGGCTCTAGCCTCTTCCCGCAAAGAATTCTTAGACACCCCATTCTCCCGGATTAGCCTAGTAATTCCATCCAGCTCTGCTTGAGTAGCCTTCTTCTCGGAGAAAATGTTACCAAAGCAGTTTCGATTCCAACGTTTGAGCTGATACTTGACATACTGAAGTAACTTAGCAAAAGTATACATTGTAGTACCATAAGCAGGCCTACCATACCTCTACCAATCAGCAACATAGCTATGGAGGTCCTCATTGCGCAACCACATTAACTGAAACTTGAAGGATGGAGTCTGGGGCACCCTAGCAGAAGATACCACTAACTGAATAGGCCAATGATCCGAACCCCTCCAATCTAAAATCTCCAAGCTGGAGGACCACATACCCCCAACCCAGAAGCAGAACACCAAGAACCGATCCAAGCGTTCGGCAATACAGATGTCTCCCACACTTCTGTTGTTCCAAGTAAATAGACCATTGCTAGGCTTGATGTCGACAAGATTAAGAGTGGAAATATTAGCTTGGAACAGCATTGCAGAGGGCTCCAGTCTTGGAATACCCCCTCGTTTCTCAACTAATTCAGTAATAGCATTAAAGTCTCCCGCAATAATCCAAGGCTGGTAAGGAGCCATGCTATGAACCAGACGAATATTGGACCATAATGTTTGTTTACCTTAGAGCTCAATAGGTGCATAAACATTAGAGAGTAAAACAACCTCCCCCATTTCGGACCACACAGCCACCATGGAGAGAGAGGAGTTAAAGGAGAGCCACCACAGCGGTCTAATCTTTCGAGGATTCCAAAAGCAAGCCATGCCCCCTGAGGATCCCTGGGCCCCAATACACTGGCATTCACTAGTCCTCCACAACTTAGGCACTAACCCCAACATGCCATCTACAGACAACTTAGTCTCCTGCAGGAAGAGAACATCAGGAGAGTGACGTCTAACCAACTCACGAACAACTTTTTGTCGAGGGCCGCTGTTCAGGCCCCTTACATTCCATGAAATAACAATCATTTCGACGGAGTCGAGAAATGAGAATCCAGGGTCTTTATTGACCCTGACTACACCAAAGTCTCCCCTATCATTTTAATCTTCTCCAAATCTTTCTTTCGACCAAGTTTAGAGGCTTTATCCAAACCCCCCTTCTTGCCATCTTTCTGCAAAATGCCCAAGAGAGGGGAGGGCTTGCTGCCCTTGACCCCCTCTGAGCCCGCCCTCCGAGCCGGAAAAGTAGGAACCCCAGCCTCCTTCACACACATATTATTTGGAGCCAACAACACCTGAGCCCCCACCTGCATGTCAGTGTCCATATTCAAGGAAGAGTCAGCTTGAGGAACAACTGGGGTACCCGAAATGTGATCCTCCCCACCAGAACCCTCCACTCCCTGATCCATATTCGCTAACCCAGGATTAACCTCTTGTTGGCTAAGATCATCCAAGATTTCGAATCTATTAAAAGTGTCCTCATCCTGTCTTTCATTCAGAGACCTCTTGTGACCTCTATTCCGGTTGCAAGCCTTAACAGGAATAAAACCCTCAAACCCAGCCCCCTCCACAGAAGCATGATTCTTCCCCTTATCAACACCAAGATGGTTGTGGGGAGGCGGTGGAGGGTTAGGCTCCGCAGGCCTGGCCCTCGGACATCTACGTAGCAAGTGACCATATTCATGACAGAGGCGGCAATGGAAAGGAAGGGTCTCAAAATCCAGTTGTTGCACCCAAGAGTGAGGACCCGCACACATATCAAGAGCATCTGGCAAAGGCTTACTCAGATCAATTTCAACACATATTCTAGCAAAAGTCATAACTTTCTTACCCAGGTTTGTGTCGAAGGCCCCACTGGTTTCCCAAGCGTCGAGGCAAGCAAGTGCAAAACATCCTCCTGAAAACACTCGACTGGGAACCTGGGCAGGCGAACCCACACCGGAACACGATTCAGAAGCTCCTCAGAAGGGTTAAACCCTGCATGCCAAGGCTTGATGAACAACCCCATCTGATTATGAAAGTAGGGCCCTCCCTCAAAGATCCTGTTGCGATCAACTAAGTAGTTAAATGTAACCATGAAGTAGTTGTTTGCAAGCAACGTAACATCTATTTCACCCTCCGGTTCCCAAGTCCTTTGGGCCCAAGTTTCCAAGAATTGCAAAGAAACTCTCATTCCTAGAAATTTGCAATAAAGAGAATATCGGGAATAATATTCTATGTCCTCAGCAATCATTTCAATCGGAATCACCAATTTGGGTCTCTCCTTGCAGCGTTCGAGGCATCCGTTAATCTTTGGAATGCGCGGACCCCCTGTCAGGTTATTCCTCACAAACTCCGTATCTAGGGAAAAAAGAGAATTGTCAAAACAATTTCCTTGGATTGGCGAATTTGCTCCAACCGCGACATGGAAATCAAGATCGGGCAGTGCCCGAGACGACTCCCCACATGACATAGCCGCCATACTACCCAAGACAGACATGCAAACAGTTTACCCAGCCACCAAAGCACACCTCACCACCGGCCGTGCGCAACACTCCCACCAAAAATAGGATCAAACCCTATGGAGGCAAAGGAGAGCACTCCCCGCCACCCACCACACCCTACCGTAGACCCACACCACCGCTCCAGCCCACAAGGACCTACACCGAAGGCAGAGGACAGGCGTCGACCACCCCCTCGCGCAGTAGACTGAGGAACCCACAACACCCAGCCGCAGGAACAAGAAAAAGAAGACCCCCCACAGAACAGTTCACCACCCACCCAGCCAGTGCAGCCAACAGAGAACAGATCGAACACAAGCTAGGGCTCAAATGCCCTAGCTCAGCCTCGTGCATACGCGTGCAGAGCCATATCTCAATTTCAATATATCTAGATATACTGATCGAGAAACACATATTGAATAAAGAGGTTTTCTTCAATTTCATACAAGATTTCATACAACATGTAGAAAATTATGAATCTCATCAAAATGAAATAAATTAAATAAGTAGAAAACCTGGTTTCCCACAGTCTGAGAAGATGCCAAAGGGTGCACTAATCCTTCTTCAGAATCCAGTTCCTCCAAGCAAATCCAAAACCCACAAAACCAGACATCTTTTCCTTCTCCATTTTTTCCAATTTTTTCATCCTCTTCAAAATTCATGAAAAATCCCAATAATAAAGAAAAATTCCAAAATATCTCATCACCCACCCTCATAAATTTTGAAAAACAGAAATAGAAAATATCTCTAATTTCAATTTTTGCATTTAAAATTTTCAAAAATGAATTTTCAAACTTAATTTCAATTCAAAATATCTATTAATTTCCCAAAATGAATAACTAACTTCATTTCAACATAATTAATTTAATTAATTAATAAAATAAATCTAATCCAAGATTAAATTATTTTATTAATTAAATTAAATTAATCAATAAATAACATTTTTTACATTATAACTAGATTAATTTAATCAACAACTTAACTACTTAAGCCATTCATTTACTTTTTTTCTAACTTGCAATTTAATAAAATTCAAGCAAATTAAACAATATTAAAACAATTGAACCAGACTAAAACCGACGACACACTATGACCAAGGTGATGGCTTGGCATGGAAAACCTAGCTACTATCTCCCAAGCAAATGTCGTTGGGCAATGGACACACTCAAACCTGTGAAGCCAGGTGGAGTCGATGTCCTGTACCTGTTAATCTGGGAACAAAAGTATATCGCACATGTATATTTGCATCATATAAAACACACCGTGAAGAGAAAAATCTCGAAATCGTAGGGTGCTCGCAAGCGAGTGATGCAATCCCGTCTTCTTCCCCAATACAGTGTTACAAACTGATGAGTCTAACATCAATAGTCTAATCAAAACATAAAACATCTTATTCAAATGTTCACAATGCTAATCTAAAGTATGTCACAATGATAACATCAGAATAAAATACTACCATATCAAAAGAGCAAAACAGAGGGGTATTACAAAGATTAAGAAATAATCATTCTAGGAATATTTTTTTATTTGAGCTTAAAAAGCACATTGCATCATAATAATATAAGCCATTTTCACATATTTGAATGTTCTCTATAACTATTCACTTAAAACTATGAAGTAGGTTTGTCTAGGGGTTGACTTAGGAGAACATGACCCTAGTAATCTCGCATTCTCCCCAAAGGTGTTTATAAACACTAACTTAACAAATTTAGACACAAGAAAATTGAAAGTGAAAAATTGTGATGTATTATTATGTTTTGTTATTTAAAGTTATTTAATTTGCAATTAATTTGGATAATGGATTAAGGAGCATTCATTCTAGGGGCATTTTTTATTTGAACTTAAAAGTGCATTGCATCATAGTCATATGGGTCATCTGCACATATGTGAATGTTGTGTATGATATTCACTTAAGACCATAAAGTCAATTTATCCAAGGGATTAACTTAAGAGAATGTGACCCTACTGATCAGGACAATCTCCCAAAAAGTGTTTGTAAAAACTACCTTAACAAATGTAGACACAAGAAAATTGAAAGAAAACAAATATCAACATACATTATGTTAGTGTGTTCCCACATGGTTGTTGGAGAATGTCAAGATCAAGAGCATGAAATAAAATTCCACAAGTGAACAAAATAAGCATAATAGTATGTCTATCAATATACAAAATGAAGAGTGTAAATATGCAATGATAAATTTTTCTTATATAGGCAAATTGGATGAGGTGATAAGGTTGGATATAATGACTAACTACACCTCCAAATATGTGACACTTGTGAGTTCACTTGAAAAACTATGAGCAAGTGTTAATAGGTGCCTCAAGTGATGAGGAAACATGTCTCAATGCTATGAAGTGAGACAAAAGCAAAAGAAACCTAAGTAAACTTAAGCTATGGGTGTGAAAAGGTCCATCCTAAAAAGGTCATTAGCTAACTAGGTAAATAATGACTCTATTTACATTAACACACCCCTTAAGTGCAATTTAGGGAGAAATGTATATACTAATGATGAGTCTCGACTACTAGGCCATGTTAGGTACTTATGTATAAATATCTCATAAAATGGAGTAAAGGAGAAAAATCCAGTAGGAAATAAAAACCCCTCTCCAAAAGAAAATGATGCAAATGTACAAGTGAAGAAGTTAAGCGATAGATGAAAAACTCATCAAGACCTCCCAAGAACTATTTCTAGCACAAAGTACAATGAAATGTTCCCCCATAGGAGAGAAAATAGAGAAGGTCATGTGACCCCCCCCCCCCAGAAATGCAAAGTGATGAACTTTGTGTGAGGAAATGCTTCCTCCCAAAATTGACAGTAGAAGAGAAACCATGCATCCTCCCCTCAAAATGATGCATGTGGTGCTAGTAGATGCTTGACACTGGATTCTGAAAAAGGATCCATAGTTGTTGAACAACATTTCTCCCCTTGGGAAGAAATAACACCACAAATATACATGCAATATGACTTTCCATTCCTAATAGGAATATGCACTAAGTAAGATGAATGTCTCTGAATCTTGCACATGATCCAAAGCTTGAAATGATTCCAGTGATTCCTTCAAATGATTCTCAAAGATCTACATGCCAATGTTGAGGTGTGATGGATGCTAATAATATGGATCAGGCATCATATGTGATTCAAGAACAGGGACCATGGATGTGTGGTAACAACTAAATCGATGTGAATCTAATACAATTATAGAGGATGTCAACATAGATGATGACTAAGTCAGATAGGTCAATTCATGAATGTCTACATAATCTTTCACAATAGAAGTCAATGTATGCGAGGAAAGAGCAATATCTAAAGATGGAAATAGTGATGCAACTTCATCGAAGCTAACATAAAATAGAAGACAAATGTCCTCAATGGTGTCATCCAAATCTACAAAGTGGGATTTTACAAACATAGATGATATATCTAGTAGATATGCATCCCAATGTGGTGGATTTGGAATGACAATAGCAATGTCTTGATGCAAAGAATCATGAGAACTCATGAATGAGTCAACACCGACTTTATATGTAGCAATAGGTATTTTGAGAGATGAGATCTCAATGCAATCCATACAGCTACATTCTTCATCCCTAAGTGATGGTGTCTCACAAGATGCCTTAGTGAGATTATTTTTTGCAAGTTACAATAGTAAGTCTAAGCTTATGGGAGACATGATAAAATTTATCCACATGTTGATTGCTCCCACAATATTTGCACTTCATTTTGCATTTTCTAAACATGGTCTAATGATAATAAAAAATGATGTGAAATGTAAGATTGACCCCAGAATGTCTAATGCTAAAGCATGGGGCTCCCCAAAATAATATTGAAGATAATTTTTACAAGATGTGAAGATTAGATGCCAAATCAACAATTTATAATGCATGATGTTTTTAGAAAATGTGAAATCTTTAAACTACAAGGAAAATCAATTCCTTATGAAATTTTGATATGTAAAAAAAGTTTACAAAATTATGATAACCGGGGTGAAAGTTATGTCCCACCGAAATTCACTTACAATAATGACTTAAGAGGCTTAAAAATGTATTGAAAAAACAATCTAAATTTTCTCGATGCTAAAGTCTTCAAAATAGAAAGAGATTTTTGTCGACTATTCACACTCAAAAAATTGACTCCCTATTTTTAAGTTACATGTAAGAATGAAAAACTATCCCCTTTGCAAGCACATTAACAATTTATTTAATCCACTAGTTTTTTAAGTTTCATGGTACAAGATTTAAATAAAATGAGATTCTTGCATGGAAAAAAGGTTGAAAGATATCTTGGAGGGAGGCATTGACCGATTGTTTAGTGCCAAGAGTATTGCTATTCTAGCCAAGTGTGATGTTGTGGTGACAAAATAGACCTTTAATGTGAAGAGGATGCCACCAATGAAAGACATGCCTATGTTGGAGGTCATTGACCAAGCTTAAAAAAAACTTTGATCCTCTTTTGCATGGCCTTTTATCTTGCCTACAACTATAACAATAGAAAAAGTCACCTTTTTAGGGTGCACGTAGTGGTCGTTACTATTTCTTGGATGTCTTCTATAGATGCGTTGTCCTCATTCTACTCACAAAATGTTTATGTCACCAAGTGTGAAGTTGGATTAGTCATAGGGGAGCATGTGAGAGATCTTGCATGGAGGTTACAATTGTGAGAGGCATGTGGAGTCAAAGATATCAAGCAAATAAAATAACACTTGTAGATTTAGCCATGTATGTGGAAGATGAAACCCTTTTATTCAATGGTGTAAATGAAGGCAAACATCACCAAAGACAATTCGATTTGCAAGCTCATAAGTCTTCTACAATTGTTCAAAAACTAGGAATTGATGTTGTTACAAGGTGTGTGCCCTTGGTCTCCTTGTGCTATGCAGCATGGCACTTAGGTTCCTGGCATGGCTTAACTGCCTCCCATGGATTCATTAACTCTAGCGATTATATCGAGAATTAACAAGTCGATCTTTTGGTGCAACAATTTGTATCAGAGCCTGGGTCACGGGTTCAAACCTCTCACTTGCACTGGGGGGATTGTTGCAAGGTGTGCTCCCTTTCTCTCCTTGTGTTGTGTAGTCCAAGGCTCGAGTTTGTGACATGGCTTAACCACCTCCCATGGATTCATTAACTCTAGCGGTTGTATTGGGCATTAATAGGTCAATATTTTGGTGCAACGATAACTATCTATGCAATAGATGCTAGAAAAAATCTTAGGGGCCAAATGAGCCAAAAGAAGTAGTAGGTTGCTTGGAAGATGTATTAATTTTCAATACAACAAAAATGATAGAGATCATGTGGTTGAGGTGACTGTTCCAAATAAAGTGCACACATGACCCTTCACAAGAGGATTTTATAGGTCACATAGGAGTTGGAAGGACAATTGCAAATGTCACTACTTCTCATGTCGCCAAAAGTGGAGACCACAACAATTGAGGAGGGGCATTTGGATCAAGTCAAGGGGGATTGCAAAGGCTTTCTTGGTGGATGAATTTATTAAACTCTTAAAGAAGTAGCATTTGAAGGAAGAATCATATGAAATGAAGTGAATAGAATAATGCAATAGCTTAATGAAATGTCATAACTAATTTCACCTCCATTATCAACCCTTACAAGAAATGATAATCAATACATAAATGTTAGCTTGCAAGATGAATTAGTTTGCAACAAGAGAGGTTGATTGGATGATAGGCTACATAGGGTGAATATTGACCCAAAATTACCATAATCTGGCAAAACTAATGGAATCCTTCCAAGCAGGTCGAATAAGTCCAAATATGTCTGCAATAATAAATCACAAAACCCTCAAAAATGATTAACCAATTCTTACAAAACAAGTTTTAACCCAAAATTGGGCAAATGGATAGATTAGCATAGGGAAAATTGACTCTTTGCTAAAAAAGAGTGATTTTTTACAACTTTTTGTATAATATGCACAAAAGCCCAAAAAATTGCAAAAAATCAAAGTTACCAAAATTGATGAAACAAGAGGTATTTCTTCATTTCTCGATCCTTTTGGATGCAATGGTGATGTTAATTTGACTCCAACCATGATGATCAATCCATTTCTTACATAAACCTCTGAGAGAAAAGCATGCATGCAAGTATATAGATAACCAAATGCAAATATCAAAGATGTATTACAAGATAACACAAGATATACCCTAGTAAAACCCTCATAGAGGGAAAAACCTGGCCTCTAAAAGTATCCATGCCCAATGTATTATTCAATAATAAAATATTACAATACACTTATAGAGCCTCCATGAACACCTCTGAAACATCAAGCCCTCTACAAGCAATCCATGTGTACAAGCATGTAACCACACATCCCATTCCATGCTTCAACCCTCATAAATGCTAAAAAGAGATGCTCTCAACCAACCAACTTGGCAACTGACCAACCTTAGACAAATACCCATGTGTTTTCTTTTATAGAAAAAATCTCACACAAAACCATCAAGTGGTATTACATAAAACCATGTGACTAATACCATGAACTTACAAAACCATTAAACCATCATCTAATATTGGTAATAAGTTTTTCTAATATTAAATATTATTTCTATGTGCAACCCCACATTAAATATTTAAAAACAATGTTACATACAACACATAAAGTGGCCCCAAGAATGTTAGACTCATGTGATGTGCATATCCCTAGATCCCCTATGTGCACCACATAATAAATAAATATTACATTAATAAAATTATGCAAGGTGTACAACACACCTTTTCCTAACATTCTCCCACTTGTTGTATACATTGCATAAGGGGTAAACAAGTAAACTCAAACATGAACAAGGGAACAATCCCTCTAGCCTCATATACTATCAAGGAATCAAAGTACTCTATGTGCTCCATAAAGATACCTACAACAAGAATCAAGGTGACCACCATCTCAAGCATGTATGCTCTAATATTCCATCATTACAATGTACAAAGACAAGAAACCATCCAAAGAGATGCCACACTATATGTTACAAAGAAGCATAAGTCCCGCCTCCAATCAATATCCCAATACACAAACAGTCAATCCAAAGGTAACAATTATGTATTAATATCCATCAAGATAAAATCACCATAGCTAAAAATAACACCCACAATAAATGATAATACATCCAACCATTTATACCTCAAAGGTATAAAAATCATAACAAGTGAACCATAGCTCCACACAAGATCTCAAATCCAATGTCGTGTGAATACAAACATCCAAGAAGTAGAACAAGACCAAAGAGAGAACGTGCAAATCAAAACATGTAGCACGTCCTTCTACACACACCTCTAAATTCTAAGTTGTGATAAGAATTATCTCCTTCATAAAACCCCAAAGATAATATCACTTTCCACATCTAACCATTATCAAGATGTATGCATCTCAAACCAAAGGAATATCAAACCAAGGGAATAAGCCCAATAATATATCCTAAACTCAACATCAATGAATAATCTCACAATGCATAAGGAGATAAACATGCCAACATCCCTCAAATAAACCCTCCAGAATTGGCAAACCTTAGCTCAAGATCCATATGCATGAGAAGATAAAGCATAAAACATAATGCATCTAAAAGTAACAATGGACAATACCTCTCAGACGATAAACCGCCAAGTAGACCAAGAGTGGGGAATAAGAATGCTCCTCTAGGATATCTAAGTCATCATGACTCATCTAAGAACAATATCCTCATAGGTCCATGTTAAACTCATGTTCAACCAAGGTATAGGCTCCTCAGACTTCTGGTTGAAACCTCAATAATGAGTAACTGTCTCAACACTGGTCTCTAATCATAAGAGATCTCCTAGCCTCACCCATGCCTCCAATATCAATGAGTAGCTATAACCAATCAATCCATGCCAAAATCCAAATACAACATAGCACCATCATGAATCTCCCAAACAAATGATCAATGTACCCAATACCAAGAGAATAAACCAAGATCAAATTCATATCCCAATTATGGAATTAGGAACACACCATGACATCATGATCTCACATCTCTTCAAAATAAGATCATATGCTCCAATGAACATATCATGTACTTGTATCATGCCAACACTTTAAACTGGTAATCAAGAGTACATCATGATATAATACATAACCATCCTATCAAGCAAGGATCACATGTTAAATGAAAAATCATAACACCTCAACCAAAGAATAAAGAGTCCTCCATGGCTAACCAAGATGTCAACATCTCCAAATCACATGAAGATCATCTACCACCAAATAGTGAATCCACATCATCACCACAAAATCCTACTAAACCTTGATACCGATCTCTCCATGTAAAAATTATAACCATCCTCTAAATGAAGATCATCCATGGCCCCAACATGGTCAAATAAATCAACATCGAGCTCCCAAAGGGAAGAGTACAAATCATGATCTCCAAACCAAGAAGATACAACCGACATCAAAAAATTATAAACCAATCCAATACCACCAAACCATCACTATAAACAACTCCCACTAAAATGTGTAACTAAGCTATCATTACATAGTGGTAAACCATCATGCTATAAGTCCCAACAACCAAATATCTAGTCACTCTAAAAAACATCTATCCTCTCATCTCAATATACACATACTAGTGCATAAATGACCACAAATAGGGTCAACATATTGAATCTACATCAACATTGAAAAGACTTGTGAATATAGACAGTCCACAACCAAGTCATTTCACTACAAATAAATGGTTGGCTAGCCCACACAACTGCATAACTTGAAGATCCCAAATAATGAAGCATGCAAACTCAACATCACATTAGTAACCTGCAAATTGAGATATCAAAGAGGATAATCCCGTAGACAACAAGACTCAAACACCAAATCAATCTTAGATTTGATTCACCAAACATGTCCAAAAATGATGAAGCATAGACAAGGAACCAAACAAGCATCTAGGAGATAATAAAAACCTCCTAACACCAAAACATACCACCACCAAACAACCACATACATGACCATATTGTGCTAATGCATAAATTTACTTTCATATCTATGACACCATAATCATCACCAATTTTGTACCTACACTCAACTATCACCCACACTAGACTCCAAGTCTCAAACCATGTCAACCCATTTCCTCAGAACTGAAGACAACCTATGTACCTGTAACCATCAAAGTCCAACTCTAAAAAAACACCTGTAAATCTATACTAGGAAGCACCAAACTAATAATCAACTGTAACATCATAAATATCATATGAAAACATGTATTTTGTCAGGGTTTCACCTCTTGACTCATCCAGATTCTCACACAATCACACCTCAAATCTCAAGCATCTACAAGTGATCAAACAAGTATAATCCTCTCTTTGCAACACAAACTAAAAATACAACTAGACTATTGTTTAGTAAATTTTACATGCTCTCCAATGCCTATTCAAAATAAAAAAACTAATTATATATATATAAATTATGCTCAAACTATGAAATTGAGAACATCTAGCTTTCAAGTCCCAAAAACTTATCAAAATAGAAAAATTAGGAAACCAAACCTATACCACAGTGTAGGGCTCAGACAAAGCTTTCCATCAATTTCCTATATAACCCTCTAAGAAAAAAACATGCATACAACTATATAGATAACCAAATGCAAAGATCAAAGACATAGCATAAGATAACACAAGATATACATTGGGTTTTTCCCTTTATGAGGGGTTTTCTAGGGTATATCTTTGTTATCTTGTGATATGTCTTTGATCTTTACATTTGGTTATCTATATACTTTTATGCATGCTTTTCTCTCAAAGGGTTATGTAGGAAATGGATTGATCATCATGGTTGATTTTCCTAATATTTGTTATCAAATCCATGTTTATGTGGGGTTTTTTAGAGATCCCTATTGTATAACCCTTGGATGAGTAGATCTTATGCAAATTTGAAGCCATGACAATGCAAGAGGGTTTTCAGACATTTCAAGGTATGGACACATGTTTTGCAGGTGTTATTTTGCAGATTTAGGCTTTTGAGGTTTGCAAATTTGTTGGGTATATTGCAGATCTAGGGCTTGAGAAATTTGGGTATAAAGGGTTTCTTGGTTTGTGATTTCATATGAGGGTTTTCTAGAGGAAATTTTGCAGATGACCTCTTGAGACAAAATGGACCTCACCATTGGATCTACGATGGTTGAGAAATGAAAATTTATATAAAATTCGCCTTAATTTGGCTATTGTGAGAAAATGCAAAAAACATTAGCCTATGGTTGTATGACCGTCCAAATTTGTAGTTTGTAGAATAATTTTTTTTTTTAAATATTAATACCTACGATGTAATATATTATTGAAAACTTTATTTGGAAAAAATAAAAAATAAATTATTAATTATTGGGGGATCCATAGACCTCTCCCCTTGTCAACCTGTGTCAACAAGTCTACTACATGGTCTGATAGGCCATACAACTATGTCGATTGTGGGAAGCTTATTAGTGTCATTGCTGACATTAGCCCCTCAAGTTGGTGGCTAAGCCTTGGTCTCATGGGGGACTGACAACCCAACCCTACAGGGCTATAAAAACTTAATCTACTTGATATTTAAATAAATTTCATAAAATCTAAAATTATGTTTCCATAGTCGATTGAGCCACCACCGCAGCGTCGCCTGAGCACTTCCAACGCACCATCATTGTCAACAGGTCATTGTTGGCTCTACCTAAGGGCCACCATAGATCCACCTATTGGGTCTCAAAAATGCAGGTTTGAACCACGAGAGGTTGCCAAGCTCTCACAACGCTTTTGGCCAACGTACAAGGCCAATTGATGCAATTGAACCTTCTTCTCTTTAGGTTCTGCTAGACCAAGGTGGATGAACCTATATGAATGATGCAGATTGAAATGTACTTCCTGGTGAAACAATCTATCCACAATGGTAAGGGGTAGTGGATAGATAAAATTACTACAACTACTCCTACTCCTACTGCACAAATGAAAGGTTTTTTGAATAAACTGTTTGATATGAATTTGTCTTTGGGTTGAGGCAGATCAGTGCCTTCTATCCACATGAGCAATGGAGTCAAAAATAAAGAATGATGTGTGCATTTCCCTCTCTGTCTAAATTCAAGTTGTTAGGCATATTTAAAGTATTAAATTCTATGACTAGCATACTATTTCACCCAATTTATGGCTTGCATAAATTATGCTTGAATGTTTTCCTACCAAGTTCTTCTTTAATCATCCAACAAAAAATCCTAAAATCACTATGACTTGTTTAAAAGAATTTTAGTTTTGACATGCAAACACCTATTAATCAAATCACACAAAGTGATCAATGCATTGTGATAAATCAAAAAATATACATGATATCTTGATTTAAATGATTTAATGATTTCTAATTGGAGAAAAACCAGGTAGGAAATATAAAGCTTATAACATCTCAACAACTGAATACAAAAATGAACTTCACCAAAATATTTTCCATTTCTTTGTCTTAGGAAGGTTTTTTCCATTATTTACATTCCCAGTCTGAAAAAAAATCTCCTTCCTCTCCAACTTTCTGATTTTTCAATACATTTTATACAGTAAATCTCAAGCGTCACAACTCTTCAATTGACTCGTAAAATCGTTTAAATTCCTTAACAACAATTAAAATATTTAATTGTGTTGCCTTATTGGCAAATTAAATATTTTTTACATAGTTATGCGTTTGATTTTGTCTTAATACTTTACCGGCCTTCAATATTTCATTTTAAACCTTACTATTCTTTACACTTTATTTCCTCGTGGCCTTTATCATTTTACCGCCTTGACTTTGACTGGTTCCACCACTATCTACCACATTACTGCGGTCTCTATTCTCCCCCATCACGGTATAGTGGTTCACATTTACTATGTCCACTGGTCAGCATTGACTCTCCACCACATCACCACGGTCACCGTGATAACCACCAGTAGTACCGCAGTGGCCTCTCAGACCGTCACCTCCGCTACTATCCACCGTCTATCGAGACCACCGCGGTCTATGTTCAAACCATGCGTGGTATAGCAGTAACCGCTTACCAACCACTATGTTGCCACTGCTTGTCGATTATCTCACCGCCGCCGTGATACCGCGGTCAATGAATTGACCGCACGCAGTGTAGCGGTAAGAACTTTATGCCCGCCTGTTTAACCACTACCGCCATACCGCGAGCCCATTGTGGGGAGGCCATAGTAAAGTGGTAAGGGACATAGATAATGAATAAAAGGCAGCGGTATAAGGTATATAGTATATATAAATGGAAAAATATTTTTTAAAGGAAAAGGTAGCAAATGAATGGGTTTAAACATGCAAAAAACCTTAGGGTTTTAACAGAAAATAGTGGAAAATCATTAAGATTTCAATGGAATTTTTTGGGTTCTAACAGTGGCTCCTGTTGGGGATGAGTGATTGTTCAATCACTACAAGAATCCAACATTTACTCTGGGAGAGCAGACCAAGACATGAATGAAAATGAAGACAAATGGAGGGAAAGAAAAGTGAAGGACATGAAAGATGGAGCAAATGAATGATGGGAAACCCTAGACTACTGTGCATGGAAGAGAATGATTAAAGAGGCATTGCTAAGAATTGTCCATGCACTGGAAATCCTTAATCCTCTGTACCTGCCATGGTTCAAAAATTAAACCACAAGGGATGGCCCCAAGCCACCCAAAAAGAAAAACTTGCACTTTCCTTTGTCATAGACTTTGTTCTGATTAAAGCTCACCAGGTTTCTTTTAAAACTGTCCATTCCACCTGCCTTGCAACATGCACTGTCATTAATACCCTTCAGGAAATCATTGCATTCAACTTGATTCATATTCATTTCACCACTCTGTATTTCATCATTCTCATTATCATATGAAAAATATTTATCACCCTTAGCATACAAAGTGTACCCATATTCAACAAAACATTCATAGGTTTGATCATTATCATATGTTGCTAAATGTGCCTGTAACTGCACTGGGACCTGAAAATCTGAATTCTTTTCTTGGAAATCAAAAAATTCTATCTCATCAATATCTTCTGAAATATTCAAATCACTTTCCATTTCTTTTCTATCATCGATTGGCATTGACACATACCTCTGATCCATACAGTCATCCTCATACATACTTGAATCAACAAATGTTGGACACTCATCATCAATGATATGCAAACTAGTATCCTTTTCTTGCACGCAAAAATCACTCAAGTCACATACCTCTTCTTGGACACAAATAGATTCATGATCAACTTCAATGATTTATTCATCAATCTGAGAGATGCACATGGAGTCATATGAATTGTTACATATAGTATCTTCACTGTCAAAGCATACATAGGCTAGAACAAAAACTCTAAAATCATCTTTATGTGCATACTTTTGGTATTCCAGAGTTAACAAATCTGAAACTTGCTCACTACTGAGTGAACAGGTCTCTACTTCCATATCTTCAACCATGTCTCCAACCTCTTCTTGATCTTCATAATTATAACTGCAACAATCATCCTGTTGAAGATCAACATCCACTATTTCACCTTCACAATTTGACTCACAATTTGTTATGCAAGAGAAACTCTCCACATCTTCATTGTCGGACAACATGATATCATTTTCTATTGTAGCTTCTGAAGCACTGTTGGTGGTATCCACATACCTCATCCCAAGTATGGAATCAATAAGTTTATTCACTGCATCCAAGGCACATTGTTTTGATGATTCTGGCCAGTAAACTGATTCAGGCTCTGATGCTCTTAGAAGTTGTGCAAAAAATGTGGGTCTTGTTGGCCTAAAATGAGGAGGTAATTGCATACAAATGTCTGTCATCCTATTGTACAGAGAGTTTACATCTTCTCCCTTATATCTCCTTATGTCAAAAAAGGCATCCACAAGATTTTTGCCTCTCTCTTCAATTTGAATCTACTCATCAAAAGTACTTTGTTGTGAATAGAGTACATTACCTTTGTTTCCAGAGTTCTTAGTTGCATCATGGGGCACTTGTGGTGTCCAAGATCTCTTGACATTTGTGTCTTCATTCTTACTGCATGATGACCCATTCGGTGATGTATCTAGAACACTTTTGACTCCCAATTGCAACAATTGTTGGTTCACTTGTAGCATCTGTTGGTCCAATTGCAACCTTTGTTGTCTCAATTCCTTCAACTCTCTTATTGACTATTGTCTTCTCCTTGCTCCTGACATCTTGACAAAATGTTACTGCTCCACAACATCCATGCATTATATATCAAATTAAAACAGAGTCGCCACCTACTTTTCCAAAAGTAGGAAAATGAAATGGATTGCTTTGGTTTGCCCCAGCGGAATCTCCAAAAAAAATAAAAATATAAAACTTTGTTGACTCTATAAATGGAAAGGCTGAAAAATCTTCCCGAGTAACTCCCCAGTAGAGTCGCTAAACTGTTGGGTCTCAAAAACGTAGGTTTGAACCACGAGAGGTTGCCAAGCTCTCACAATGCTTTTGGCCAATGTACAAGGCCAATTGATGCAATTGAACCTTCTTCTCTTTAGGTTCTGCTAGACCAAGGGTGGTGAACCTATATGAATGATGCAGATTGAAATGTACTTCCTGGTGAAACAATCTATCCACAATGGCAAGGGGTAGTGGACAGATAAAAGTACTACAACTACTCCTACTCCTATTGCACAAATGAAAGGTTTTTTGAATAAACTGTTTGATATGAATTTGTCTTTGGGTTGAGGCAGATCAGTGCTTTCTATCCACATGGGCAATGGAGCCAAAAATAAAGAATGATGTGTGTATTTCCATCTTTGTCTAAATTCAAGTTGTTAGGCATATTTAATTATGAAATTCTATGACTAGCATACTATTTCACTCAGTTTATGGCTTGCATAAATTATGCTTGAATGTTTTCCTACCAAGTTCTTCTTTAATCATCCAACGAAAAATCCTAAAATCACTGTGACTTGTTTAAAAGAATTTTAGTTATGACATGCAGACACCTATTAATCAAATCACACAAAGTGATCAATGCACTGTGATAAATCAAAAAATATACATGATATCTTGATTTAAATGATTTAATGATTTCTAATTGGAGACAACCAGGCAGGAAATATAAAGCTTATAACATCTCAACAACTAAATACAAAAATGAACTTCACCAAAATATTTTCCATTGCTCTGTCTTAGGAAGGTTTTTTCCATTATTTACATTCCCAGTCTGAAAAAAATCTCCTTCCTCTCCAACTTTTTGATTTTTCAATACATTTTATACAGTAAATCTCAAACGTCACAACTCTTCAATTAACTGGTAAAACTATTTAAATTCCTTAACAACAATCAAAATATTTAATTGTGTTGCCTTATCAGCAAATTAAATATTTTTTACATAGTTATGCGTTTGATTTTGTCTTAATAATTTATCGGCCTTCAAAATTTCATTTTAAACCTTACTATTCTTTACACTTTATTTCCCCGTGGCCTTTATCATTTTACTGCCTTGACTTTGATTGGTCCCACCATTATCTACCACGTTACCGCGGTCTCTATTCTGCCCCATTGGGGTATAGTGGTTGGAATTTACTGTCTCCACTGGTCAACCCTGACTCTCCACCGCATCACCGCGGTCACCATGATAACCACCAGCGGTATCGCGATGGCGTCTCAGACCGTCACTTCCTTTGCTATCCACCGTCTGCTGCGACCACCGCGGTCTATGTTCAGACCATGCACGGTATAGCGGTAACCGCTTATCGACCACTACATTGCCATTGCCTGTCGGTTATCTCACCGCCACTGCGATAACGCGGTCAATGAATTGATCGCGCGTGGTGTGGCGGTAAGAAATTTATGCCCGCTTGTTTAACCACTACCACCATACCATGAGCCCATTGTGGGGAGGCCGCAGTAAAGCGGTAAGGGACATAGATAATGAATAAAAGGCAGCGGTATAAGGTATATAGTATATATGAATGGAAAAATATTTTTTAAAGGAAAAGGTAGCAAATGAATGGGTTTAAACATGCGAAAAACCTTAGGGTTTTAGCAGAAAATAGTGGAAAATCATTAAGATTTCAATGGAATTTTTTGGGTTCTAACACCACCAACAGGGAAAATCAGACTTTTGTTCAAATAGGCATAATTTTCACCAAGATGTTAGATTTTTTACTTTCAGTAGTCAACGAAAAGCTCTCTCCGAGCACTACACTATGGTATAGGTTTAGTTTCTTGATTTCCTTGTTTTGATTAATTTTTGGGGCTTAAAATCTTAATGTTCTCAATTTCATAGTTTTGAGCATAAATTTTGTATATAGAATCAAATTTTGAATTTTTGAATAGGCGTTGGAGAGAATATACAGTGTACTAATTATATTTTTTAGTTTGTGGTGCAAAGAGAGGATTATATTTGTTTGATCACTTGTAGGTGCCTGAGATTTGGGGTGTGATTGTGTGAGAACCCATATGAGTCAAGAGATGAAACCTTGAGGGATTCCATATTTTCATATGATATTTATGATGTTATAGTTGATTATCAGTTTGGTGCTTCCTGACACAGGTTTACAGATATTTTTTCAGAGTTGGACAAGTTGATGGTGATAGGTACACAAGTTATCTTCTCTACAAGAAATCCATGTGAACAAGCATGTAACCACACATCACATGACATGCTTCAACCCTCATAAATGCTAAGAAGAGACACTCTCAACCAACCTACCTACAAACTAACCAACATTAGATAAATATCCACGTATTTTTTTATAGAAATAAGCTCACACAAAACCACCAAGTGGTATTACATAAAACCATATGACTAATACCATTAGCTTACAAAACTATTAACCTCTCATTTAATATTGGCAGTAGATTTTCCCAATACTAAATATTATTCCCATGTGCAACTCCATATTAAATATTTAATCACAATGTTACATACAACACATAAGTGGCCCAAAGAATGCTAGACCCATGTGATGCACACATCTATAGATCCCCTAGGTGTGCCACAAAATCAATACATATTACATTAATAAAATTATATAAGGCGTACAACATGCCTTTTCCTAATAATTATCATAGCTCCAACCTCCATGTAGGCTCTCTCACATGCTCCTCTACAACATCCAACTTCACACGGTGGAATCAAGGTTACTCCCACACATTGCCCTATCAATAGAGCGTTGTGGAGCCAAACAAACACTGCCATTGTGTCTAAAAGGCCCAAAAAATGAAGAAATACCTTTCATTTCATTAAATTTGGTAAATTTTCAATTTTTGTAAAAAAAAATTCCATTGTACGAAAAGTAAAAAGTTAAAAAAATAACAAAGGGCCAATCTGCCTCTCTGCTCATCTGCCCATTTTGAGTTGATATTTATAATCTTGTAAGATTTTTTTTCCCATTTTGGCTTGTTTGCAGGGTTCACAAGCCTATTTGCAAGATACAAGGTTTTATCTATGTTGTTTTTGTTTTTGTTGTATATAATTGGTAACTCCATAAGCATCATCAAGCTAATTCATAGACCTTCCAAAGCCCCTCACCGTAGCCTAATAGTCCAACTTGTAGCATCTCCACAACCTTGGGCAGTATCTATACCCTCCTTGTATGTTGGCACTACCTCTTTGGCACATTGTTGATCGTGAGATCTCACCTTATCAAGAGATTATGATCTACTAGTTTTAGCGTCGACTGAAGATAATATAACCAAGGCATTTGAGGTGTTTGGCTTAGGAATTACATGTTGGTCATGGGTTGTTGTTGAAACTGAGGGACACATTACAATTTCTATGCCACCTACTTTCCATCATGTAGTCTTCAACATAAAGTGCCAAGCCATTTCATTTTTTTGCATTGTTCATAGTTGTTGTGCAAATAATTTATATAAATAATGTGGAGGGAAAACATATTCTACAAGTAACACATACAACTTAGGAAGTGTGTATTCATTGAAAATACATGCTTCTTGCACATCATGCACCACAACTTGTTCCACTATGTTATGAACCAAAAATCTCTTCATGAATTTATCGTTGGGGAAAAATTTGTTGTAGTTGGAGCATTAAATGAAGTTAACATGGCCATGGTCATTCTGGTTACACCCTTCATTCCTCCTCTTGAATGCCATCTATCGAAACTAAAATTAGATTTGTCTCCTCCAATCAACTCCTTCATTTCTGATCCCCAATAGTTTCATTCAATCAACCTCCAACTCTCCAGCAAGTGCCTATATACACGAGCTTCCCTCCATCACCTTTGACATTGCATATCAACCAAGTCAATCCACCCCATCTTGCAACAACCTCCATATTTACAGGAATTTTAGTCCAACATGTCAAAGTAGACTACTTCCTCCAACAACAACCTCATCACCCTTAAATTGGTCAAAGTTTCCAATGGTTATTTCCATACATCCCATGTGGCCCCATATGCCTTCTCTAATACCATGTTAAATAATGCTAAGATCAAGAGCATGAAATTTTTTTCACAAGTGAATAAAATAAGAATAACAGTATGTTTATTAATATACAAAATGAAGAGTGTAAATATACAATAAGAAAACTTACTTATGCAAGCAAGGTGGGTGAGGTGAGAAGGTAGGAGAGAATGATGGAATACCCCTAAAAATATGGGACACTTGTGAGCTCACTTGACAAGTATGTGAGCAAGTGTCAATAGGTGTCTAAAGTGATGAGGACACATGTCTCAATGTTATGAAGTGGGACAAAAGAAAAATAAACCTAAGTAAACTTAAGCCATGAGTTTGAGAAGATCAATCATAGAAAGGTGATTAGCTAACTAGGTAGATAATGATTCTATTTACACTAACAATGGCTAGATTTATCCCAATACATAAAATTAAGGCTACAATGCTTAAGCTCATACCTAAGGGACTTGTATTTGAACCACATTAATTTCTAAGACAACACAAGGCATAAAATATGTTTGTGACTAAGAAAATTATTATTTGTATTTGCGATGAATGATTCTAGCATGAATTCACCATTGGTTCTTCATTTTTGTTGCTAGAGCTAAGTTCCCTAGTCCATTGGATTTACTTTTGAAATATTCATTTATAGCTATTGACTTAGCACTAATTTATGCTTAATTATTTCTATCTATCTAATTATCTTGGATAATCCATGTCTTATGAGTGAAATCATTTATTCCTTTACATTTTGGCGAACTTACCATAACCTACACCCATAGGGATTTGCATTAGGGAATTATCATTTAAATTAGGGTTACAAATGTATGTTATATTTTGAGTAATTTATCCTATTTCCACAACTGATTAGAGTTTTATTTCCATTTCATATGTGTGCTCCATGACTTTATTATTCTCTAAGGTTTGTGGTTATTAGTGTGAATTTACCTTCACCCACCCCACACACGCTAATGGTACCCCTAATGTTTCATACTTAGATGTGATTAGTGACTTTTTAAATTTATATCAACTCTTAACTCATTCCTACAATATTTATCCATTTCTCTTAAGGTTTAGGTGTTTATTACGTACTCTCTTTAGTGCCCACATACCTACCCTTAATTAATATTTCATTATCACATCATTCTTTTATCATGGATTCTCTTAGTTCATTGTATCTAGCCTCTATTCATGCATTTCTTACATATTTTGAGTTCTTTTCATGTCTTGGTTCATCAAACCCCTTCATTGTTGATGTTTTCATGTCTTTTATCCCATAAGTATAAATGTATATTTGTGGAGGTGTTGTTTTTTCATATTTGTGAACCCTTTTCCTTCATATAATTTTCCATCGCTCATTATATTTTAGACATACTACATTTTTATGTGAGTCTCACATTGTTCTTATTTATCCTATATGGTGACAAGTACATATCTAATAAGGATTTACCATGTGATATACATAGTGTGATCTAGCCATTGATGAGGTTACACTCAAATCTTTCTTATTTATGATATTATTTTTTATTTTGATAGTGCTTCCTTTATATGTCATGATACTTGTACTTTCGATTAATTTCCTTATTTCATATATATTTTTTTTATAATGATCACTTGTATACATCTCATGTTAACCCTATTGATATTCATTATAGTCATTCACACAATAACACCTTATAGGATAAAATTATACACCTTGATGTGAGTTCATTATCCTCTCATGTCGCTTATATTGATACTTTGTTACCTTTGCATACATTACATGAAGACTTTACTACTCTTAGTGAGGAATTATTACACAATGATTGTGATGGTACTATACATTCTTATCTATATGCCAATTATTTCCCACTTGTTATTCACAAGTATTTATGGGATGATATCTTATTGATTAGTGAGTTTTGTCCTCACTTGAGTATTTAAGTTCCTACAAACTACATAAGCCAACATAGCAATTTGATGATGATTTGACAATCCAAATCATGACCCACATGATATGAATTATACATCCTCTCAATATTTTCCAATGTGATGAAAATGTCCTTGGCACTCTTAACCTCTTATCCACCTTGTTAAGTATATGAAGTAAGTTGTGGGTACTTGTGCAACATAAAGAACCTTTTGCAAACCTCAACTAAAAGATTCTTGAGAGACTATACGATCACCTAGGTGACCTAACTTAAGTTGTAGGGTCACTCAAGTGACTAGCCTTGGAAAGGGTAACCCTATTGTATTTGGTAGACATGTAATTAATTTAATTCTAACTATTTTTCCACCATTTTTTCTCATGATTGAGAGTTCACTCCAATTTTTATTAAGCCTTAACACCTTTGATAGATTATCTTCTCTCCTTGACTCTCAATTAGCTCTTTAATATTTTATCTATCAATTCTTAAGTCTTCCCCCAATCAATTCCTCATGATTGAGAAGCTTCAAACCTATTTATACCCCCTTGCCTTTGACATCCAAGAAATTTATTTTCTATATTTTATTAATATTCTTGCTAGCTAATGTAGGAGCATCTAGGTACACAAACAATGTGTTTTTCTTTAATTTTTTATTTTGGTTGTGTTTTCTTGTTTTGTTTTATCTTGTAGGCCTGAATTATTATTAAAGTTTTTTCTCCTCCAGCTCCTTCAAAATGAAGTCATCTTATAAGGTTGTCAATTTAAATTAAATTTAGGGATAAAGGTGCCTAAAACCAATATTTAAAGAAAAATTAATTGTTGCACAAAATCCCACACCTAGGTTGGAGGAGGCCATTTTTGGCATCTTGCAACTCCTCTTTGGATGTAAAAAATTATATCAAATGAAAAGGAAAAATAATATAGATGCTTGGAGGTGGGTGTTGTGGGGTGAGATAGTGAAAGACAATTTTTAGCAAAGAATTTGAATTTATTTCCTAGAAAATGGAAGAATGGGACACCCAAAAAAGTAGATTAAATGATTTAATATGGTTGGTTTTGGGGGATATTGGTAACACCAAGGTTTGGGGATGAAAAAGAAGAAGGTACAATTAAAGGTTATGATAGAGAAATAAAGAACGAATTGAGAGACCTTGCCTTGATGACTATGAATGGAGTTTTAGAGATTTGGAGTAAAATTTTCTATTGCCTATAGCTAAATATGAGGCTCTTGAATTTGATTTACATTGGTTGTGTGTTTAATCTTGCCTGTAGCAAAGTTTTGGTTGTGGCTAGTTTGCTTATTGTAGCTTGTTGTTGCAGAAAATACAAGTTTTAATATTGAAAAACATATTTATATTTGAAATATTGTAATTTCATGTGATGATTAATTCTTGGGAATGTGCTCTCTATAATTTCAATTCATAATTTAAAACAAAATTTCTTGTTTGAGTGATTTGGGTTGCAAAAACTAACAATCTTATAGGATTCTCAATTGTTGACTTGCACCACTAGTAGCTATGCATTTCTTTGATTCTAGAATAAGGATAATTTCATCTATAAAGGATTAAGTATTTTTCATTACAATCTCCACCTACAACATTATTATGCTCAACATAGGATATCTAGATCCTTTTCCATTTTGAATTGAAGATTGAATCTTCCTACATCTTTTGATTAATCTCTAATTACTAGATCTAGAGCTTCCCTATCCCCATTGTCATCAAGCAGAGGTTTCAATTGTTGTAGAGGAGGATCTAAAAGAAGTTGACCTCTATAAGGACATAGGCCACCACTAGCAACACCAAAAATATTTTGTGAAGCTTCTTTATTTTATAGGACCTTTACATGTTTTTAAAAGCTTCCATTTAGTAATTATAAGATTCATTCTTGGCTAAGAATAGTAACTTTGTGTTGTCATTTCTTGATTAGAATGAGAAGTTTTATTTTATTTATAGTAGAATAAATGTATTTCTTTTGGATAGAATTGATTAGTTTTGTTAAGTTCCTTATAAAATACCTTGATCCAAACACAAGGAATTCATTTTTAAACCTTGCATTCAAATTGAAACTAAAAAATGAGAGATCCCAACATTTTCACCAAAATAAAAAACTCTTAAAGTTGCATTAGCTCACTTATTTCATCTCATAAAATACAATCAAAATTGCTTATTTTCAAGAAAAGATAGATAGCAATGAGATAGGGTATAGGTTTGTGAGCGATGGCGGAGAAGCAATGGTGGCAGGTTTTTCGAAGGCACAACAATTTACAGTATGGCGAGGGACAACAGGCGCGGTGGCCATTTAATAAACGAAACGATCAGAACAACTCTTGACCCAGAAGGGCTGAACCAAATAGGGCTTGGCAAGCTTCGGATAAATTGCACGATAAGACTGGTGATATGGAAAATGGCAGAATGAGAGCAAGATCTCAGCCATAGAGGGGCGAGCAATTTAGGTCGTGGCATCTAACTGAAAGAGTAGATTTTAGAACGTGGCGGATAAGTTTTGGCATCCAAAACGACAAGCAAAGAAAGTTGGCCCCAGTCAGGTAATGCCAAGTATTTTCTATGAAACCATGACCACTTTGCTTCTTGAAAATAGAGAATGGAAAGATTCAGTAAGCTTTTTAAAAGCCAGGGCTTTTTTCTTAAAATGGGGTGGGAAATGGCCAACTTTCTCTAAGCTTAGGTCTTGGTGTGATAAACATTAGGGACATGAATGTGAACTAAAAACCCTTGAGAATGGATTCTATCTTGTTATATGCAAAACCACGCTAGATAAGGAATGGATCATTAATAGTGGTCTGTTTGTAATGGAAGGAATATGGTTTCACATTAAGGATTGGACCCCAAATTTCAATCCGAATGAAACCACGGTGGAAGAAATCCCTGTGTGGATTAGGTTAAAAAATCTCCCACATGAATATAGAGATCAGGAAACCCTAAGTATGATTGGTAGAAATTTTGGAACTTTCGTGAAGTTGGAGGAGGTGGTCGACAAAATAGATTTTAGCATTTTCCCTAGAATTTGTGTTTTAAGATAGGGGATTCACTCTTTGCCAGAAAGGTTAGAACTCAAATTTGGGGAAGGGATATGGGTTCAAAAATTAGAAATTGAGGAGGCATATTTTGAATGTGTGAGTTGCATTGGGAAAACGATGTCTAAAAATGAAACTGATCCCCTGGAGAAGGGAAAGGGTTTGTTTCAAAATAGTCTAACTGAGGAAATAGTGAACCTTTTGGAGGATGTGCAAAAGGATTGTTTCAACAACTCTCAAGAATGGGGTCCTCAAGTTCTAAATGAAACTCAGAGAGCAATGGTTTTGGATGATGGATGGGAGGAAATTCAATGACATGAAATTGACTCTCTTTTTGTAAGTGCATACGAGAATGAAACCCGAGAATGGAGAGACAAGTCTTTTTCTCGAAGTGAAATCTCTATGTTTACCGCACTTGAAAAGATGAGGGATGAGGCGAACAATCAAGGTGGGCAACAGATAGGTCTGGAAGACATAAGGAGTGATGTTGAGGGTGGGTTAGGAGGGCATAAATCACCACAAAAAAATTGGAATCAGGAAGTTGAACAAAGATTTCAATCTGGAGAGGATAAATGGAACTAAATCCAAATCTAACCTAATCAGTTACAGAATGCAGAAACAGAAGTTAGTCCAAGTAGAGTTTCCCTACAAAATAGGGCAGAAAAACCTGATGAACTGTGGGACTAAGATCTTTAGTTGAACAGAGATTGTGAGGAAAACTCTAGAACCTTAGCTCATTTGGGTAATTGTGAGTCTCCAAGGGAAGAAACCACATTCAAAGATATCCCCATATCTCCCATAAGAAACCTAGACAATGATTTCGAAGGAGTTTGAGACAATTGAGGAAATATGGAAGATTCAACATCAGATTCATAATCAGATGATGAATAGAGTGATGAGGATGTCCTTGGTTTCCATGATAGTATTGGTATAGTTGAGAAATGGACCATTGACCAATCTCTAGCTTTAAACAATAAAGTCAATATTGGTGAGAAGAAGAAGAGAGGACCCAAAACTAATAGAACGAGGTTGGAGTTAGTTGGAAATGCAATGGGACAAAGCAAACTAAGATCAGGAAAAGGCTACGCCTTTTCCCAGCAGTCATGAAAATCCTTTTGTGGAATTTCAAGGGCTGCAATGCCCCTGACAAGATTCATTTGATCAAAAGATGCTTTGATCGAACGAGACCGGCTATGGTACTATTACAAGAAACAAAAGTTAAGGATTCAGATTTTGACTTGTTTTCAAAGTGTTTTGGTCAATGGCGTTGCTCTTTATTAGGGGCGTTGGGTGCTTCTGGTGGTTTGGGAATTCTTTGGAATGATTCTATGGTGGATGTGCAAATAATCAGACAGGAAAGACACTGGCAGTGGTGTAAAGTGGACTCAAAACAATTAAGAGCAAGGTTTTGGATTCTCAATATCTATGGCCCCAATAAACCAACTCAGAAGAAAATGCTCTGGCAAGAGCTTTTGGGTATTCTAAGTGTAGGGGAGGGAATAAAGTACCTCCTTGGGGGGGACTTCAATGCGGTTATGAGACCCTCTGACAAATTTGGGGGTTTATGCTGGTCGGGATAGAGCCAACAGGACTTTTGTGATTTTGCAATGAATAATGGTTTGATTGAACTACCTTTTAGAAAAGGGGAATTCACATGGACAAATAGAAGGGGTGGTTTCCTAAAAATAGCTGAAAAACTAGATAGGTTCTTCCTAGCGGGAAATTGGGCAGAGCAACATTGGTTATGTGAGGAGAAGATCCTCCCAATAACGGGGTCTGATCACTATCCGATAAGTTTGAGGATTCAAGATGAGGCAACTCTAGATAGGTGCCCTTTTAAATTTGAAACAATGTGGTTTAGGGCAAATGGTTTTAAAGATTTGGTAAATGGTTGGTGGAACAACGCTCCAAAGAGATCTGGTAACAAAGCTTTTATCTTTTTCAAAAAATTACAATTTTTGAAAGAACAACTGAAATTATGGAATGATGAATCTTTCAAGAACATTTTTGTGGAGAAATTGAGATTGGAGGAGGATTTGAATGTCTTACACTCTATGATTATTGAGAAAGGGATGAGCGAAGAAGAATTTGTTAGGGAGAAAGAACTAAATAAATCCTACTCTGAAGCACTAGCTAGGGAAGAATTGTTCTGGAGACAAAAATCTAGAGAGACTTGGCTGAAAGAGGGGGACAGGAATTCCAAGTTCTTCCATAATTCGGTGAAAGTGCGCAGATCTAACAACAAGATCATGTCAATAAAGGACAACAATGGTGAATTATTGTAGGATGTCGCTCAAATTAATATGGAGGCAGTGAGGTTCTTTACTGAAAGTTTCAATATGCCCTCAGAAAGTTTAAATTAGAACCTTGATTTATTGGACATCATTCTGAACTATATTTCAGAAGAAAAAAATGGGATGCTAATGGAGGAGGTTTCTATGAAGGAGGTTAAAAGAGATTTATTTGATTTAGGAGGTGACAAAGCCCCTGGTCCAAATGGCTTCCCTGCAATTTTCTTCCAAAAATTATGGGATATTTTTGCTAATGACTTATGGGAGGTGGTGGAAGAATCTAGGAGAGAAGGTTTCATTCTGAAAGACCTAAATAATACTTTTATAGCCCTAATTCCAAAATGGGGGTTGGAAAATTCTTTTGAGGATTTCTGACCTATATCCTTATGTAATATGGTCTACAAAGTTATCTCCAAAGTCATAGCAAATAGATTGAAACTGGTTCTGGAATCAGTGATTTCAACTGAGCAGAGTGGCTTCTCCCCAGGCTTCTCCCCAAATAGGTCAATTTTCGAAGGTGTAATTGTTGCTCACAAAACCATTCACTCAATCAGGTTAGCAAAAGTGGAAAAACTGATGGTAAAGCTAGACATCAAAAGAGCATATGATGAAGTAAACATAAATTTTTTGCTTAAAGTTCTGAAGAGATTTGGTTTTTTTAAAGAATGGCTGAAATGGATTGAAAGTTGTATAAGCACCCCACATTTTTCAGTTTTAGTAAATGGGAGTCCACAGGGTTTTTTTGAATCATCTAAGGGGATTAGATAAGGTGATCCCATATCACCTTTTCTTTTTATTATCCTTGCTGAGGTGCTCGGAAGGTTGATTTCTCAGAAATGCAGGGTTGGTCAGTGGAAGGGAATTAAAGTGGCTGGCGGAATTGCACCAATATCACACGTACAGTTCGCTGATGATACTTTTTTGATGGGGGAATCTTCTTTGACAGAAGCCCGGGTTATGAAGAGTACTCTAGATAAGTATGGTATGGCCTCAGGTCAATGTATTAATTGGCATAAATCAGATTTTTTTTCTTCAACACCCCTATATGAAGACAAAAGGAAATTTGTAGAATTCTAGACATGAGGGCTGGCAAACTATTGAGTAAATTTTTGGGTATTCCTCTATTTGGGGGAGCAAACAAAACAAACATTTGGAAAGACCTGGTGGATTCTTGTCTTAAGAGAATGGATGGATGGAAAAGAAAATGACTAACTTCTGTGGGAAGGATTCTAATGCTAAAACCAATGATATCTGCAATTTCGATTTACTCAATGATGTGTTTAAGGATTCCTAAGAAAGTTTGGACAGAGAATGAGATTTTTTTTTTGGAATGGGGCTAGTGAGGATGATAAGATCCCATTGCTGGCTTGGGACAAAATTTGTAAAGCCAAAGACAAGCGAGGGGCTGCTTTGAGAAATTGGCAGTTGCTAAATGAGGCTCTTGGTGCTAAGCTTGTTTGGAGTATGTATGCCAATCCAGATTTACTGTGGGTTAAAATCTTGA
Source organism: Sequoiadendron giganteum (assembly GCA_007115665.2). Lineage (NCBI taxonomy): Eukaryota > Viridiplantae > Streptophyta > Pinopsida > Cupressales > Cupressaceae > Sequoiadendron > Sequoiadendron giganteum. The sequence goes on from CM021105.1 coordinate 267,634,128, forward strand.
AAGAAAAATATTTGTATTCGATTGAGGAGCATCGAATCTTCACAATTTGCAACCCTCCTAAGGGCTCTACAATTTGGAATTTCATTGTTTCTTGTAGGCTGGTGATTGTTAATCACCTTTCGTGGCAGATTGGTAATGGGTTGAAGGCAAATTTTTGGGATGATTCTTGGAATGGATTGCCAAACCTTTGTGAGGAGCCTGATATAATGCTTCTAAAAAAATATCTTTCCCAGAAGTGGGGGACCAAGGTGAGAGACTACATGATCCTAAAACCGGGCCCTTTTGGTCAGGAATGGGGATGGAAAGAGGTACCTAAGGAGGGGTTGACTCCTCAGCATATTCAGCAAATGGAAAGGATTTTTAATAATTAGAGAATTCTCATTTCAGGGAATGAGGATAAGATTATGTGGTGTGGTTTGTCTTTTGGAAGCTATTCGGTGAAGATTGGATACCAATTACTGGATTCTGAGGAGCGAGAGAACTTTTGGGTGAAAGATCTCTATTGGAACAACTATTGTTTACCAAAAGTAGGCACCTTTGCATGCCTAGCAATAAAGGGCCAAATCCTCACAGGTGAAAGAAGAAAATGTATTGGTTTTGTGGGCCCTTCGAAATGTGTTATGTGTGATAAGGCTGAGGAATTGGTTGACCACTTGCTACTTCAATGTGAAATGGTAGAGAAATGATGGGAACATGTTAGAAGGAAGCTGAACTGGTAGAGTCCCCTCCCATGGACTTTGAAAGAAGTCTTCGAAAGCTGGCCAAGGATGCAGAAGAAAACTTTACTATCTAGTGTGTGGATTATTTTGCCTTCGCTAATAATATGGGAGTTATGGAAAGAAAGAAATAGAAGATTTTTTATGGAAAAATGTGAAACTCCAGTTAGACTGGTTAGTAGAATTGATCATAGTATAGAAGAAGTTGTGAGTGGTGCAGCTTCACAACCAAAGAATTGGTGGCATCCTTTCTCCTTGGAGGATAGTTTATTGCAATGAGCTTGGCCTGGTATTCGGTTGAGGACTGTGGCGAGAAAGATCAAGCCGTCTTCTAAAGCAACAGGAGAACTTAAGGCTGTGTGGAAGAATCCTAAGGAGGGATGGTATAAGGTGAACTTTGATGGGGTTGCAAGAGGTAACCCTGGCCCCTCTGGTGCTGGGGCAATAATAAGGGATCATTTGGGTAACACAATTGCCATCGCAGTGAGGAAACTGGAATCAGGAACAAATAATGTTGCCGAGGCTAACGCTACCCTCCTGGCTGTTAAAATTGCTAAAGTCTTTGGTGTTAAAAGGCTACATATGGAAGGTGACTCATTAATAATTACCCAGGCCATAGTTGATTTGGGAGCAAAGGCATGGCACCTTCAAAGTATTATCAGGGAGATTATAAAAGAGTTGGAAACCTTTGAAGCTTTCAATGTTAGTCATATAAGGCGGGAGGGAAATAAAGAGATGGATGTTTTTTCCAAGTGGGCAATTACACTCAAGGATGATGCGGAGCTAGTAATAGAGGACCTAAGAAATTTTGAGTTATTGAGGGAGTAACGACTAATTTTTGAAGGCATACGAATATAGATCTTGAAACTTTTATGAAGTCACATCAGTATGGGTGTACGTCGCTTCAAGAAAAGAAAAGGACACTGTCAGGGGTCTCTTGCAGGATAGGATGGTAGTACATTGAGTGGAGGGTGAGAAGATTTGGAACTGATCCCCAAGATCCATGAAAAGGTAAATACATTGGGTGAAACATGAGAAACGTTGGAGCCGATCCCCACGATATATGGAAAAGAAACATGATGTAAGGTGGCAGCGTTGGGGATGAAATTTAAATGATGCATTTAGGGGTGAGGAATACATAAACATTAATGGCAAGGTGATTTAAAACCGCATTTATGGGAAGTAATAATGTGCCTAAGGTTTTTAGCTTTATTTGTTATGGAAAAGGTGTGAACAGAGCTCAGCGAAAATGGAGGCGATGTGGGGCTTCTTAAACAAGCTGCAACAAAAAGATTTCTTCGGTCTACCATTTATGAAAAGGATGAAACAATTGTTGAAGGTGACGAATGATGAGGTGGTGGATACAGTCTTGGAGACATTGGGGCCACACTTCCGGGAAGCCACACACAGAGGGCGCCAGAATGAAGACATTGCGTCGATGGTTTTCGCTTGGGCTTTGGAGATAGGTGAAGACACGAAAGTGATCAAATGGGTGATGCTCACTTTGTTTGAGGAGGAGATTTTAGACAAGATGGAGTCTTTCCTTGAATGGGTGGTACCCGGGGTAGGGTTTGATGTCTTTGAAGGCATAGAGGAAATGGATGAGGCGACAGAGGAAGGCTTGATCCTGTTCATTAGATGGCGAATAACAACAGATAGAGAGGCATACAAACTAGAAGTTCTAATGGCATGGGAGAATTTGAAAGTAGAGCTGCGAAGATAGGAAGCCAACCACCGACGGGAATTGGCAAACATTCCCAACCAAGTTCCAAAAAGAAGCGGTCGGTGCGGAGTGGAATTGGACGAGGTGCGAGGATAGTGCACAAGGAGGAATAAGAGAAATAGGAGCAACGAAGGAGGAAATTTTGAACTGGTTTTTTGAAAGTTTCAAAATGCTGGATTTTGTAGGAAATGGCGGCGAATGAAAAGGATGATGTAGCGAAATGGAAGATTGAAAGACAGGAAAGGCTGGACGAATGGACACAAAAGGAATTTTGAGCAAAGAAAACACCCCAGCAGGTATGGCACGATTTTAGAACCAAGCAACCCATATTTAGAAGAGCACGGAGCGAGGAATGTGGAAAAAATAGGAGTATTGGGTTCTAAAAGCTTAGGTAGTATTTAGGAGGGAGCTTTTTGATCTCCTGGGATGAAATTGTAGAATCTATGGAGATGTTTTTGTAATAATTTCTTTTATACATGTATAAAATTTTCAAAATATTAATAAAATATAACCTATTACTGATCAAAAAAAGAAAAAGAAAAGATAGATAGCCTATTTTTGCATGCATTTAGCTTCATTAAAACTTTAGAAATAAAAATAAAAATGGAATTCCTCAAATCTTTCATGAAGAATTCAATAAATTTATTAAAAAAAATGCACTTGCCTCTTTCTTCAATCTCTCTTCCTCCTCACTCGACTATCTCTTTTAATTTGTTATGGAGTAAAATAAGATAGCATAAAATCAATCCTAAGTGAAATTTAGGAGAATACCCCTATCTAAGAGACTCCGTTTAAAGATCAAGCCTAAGAAAAAATTAAAATCTTGAGGCTAATTCAATAAGAAAATGAATAAAACATGACAAGGGGACACATAACCATAATCTTCCAAGTGCAAGGGAAACACATGAACCGTTTCCACATAGAAGATAAAAATGATATAAGCATCATATGAGAAATTGAAAATAATAATCTTTTGTTACAAGGGTTTGCTACTCAATTGATTCAAATAAATATTAAAACTAATAACCAAACCATCAACCATCATCCTATTCATCCCCATCAATAAAACCCAATATACCACAATAAAAAAATCATTGGCATCCATGATTCTCTACTTTCATTGTAGTGAATAGACCCTTAATCCAATCCTTACTTGATTGGCTCTTTCCATGAGAGTAGGTGTGACTGAACAAGAACCTCTTAGTAAGGATCCAATGCATTTGTAGTCTAAATTTTGACTCATTCACATGGTTCTTGATTTAGTTCTAATCATCAAATATTTTGGTCAGCCTAATGTGAAGAGAAAATCCTTTAAAATGAGCTTATTTCATTTTTCATTTGCTCTTTCTTTCCACTTCTTCTCATCTTCTCATTTATTTTATATTACTAAATTTTCCCTTGAATATGTAAGGATAGACAATGCAACAAGGACCAAGTCCCTCAAATTAGGCTAGTCCTCCATCATTTAGTTATTAAATCCATGTGGATCATATGGTATATTTTTTAATAGGCATTCTTTTGAGGTCATGGACTCTAATGGTTGACAACTAGAGTATGACAACAATACCACTAGGAACATTAATATAATACCTTTGATAATACAACATAAGTAGAACATTAAGGTTCCATAATTAAGCCAAAATTATACCTAAAAAGATCTTGCAACATTCTAGTATAATCTAAAATATGTAGACAAGAACCCATTTTTATAGAGGATTCCACAAGCATAGATAATGAGGTTGATTATCTTAAGAAATATCTCACAAATGCTCAAGTGGATTGATAAGACCTTGAAAAAATGTTTCAAAATGACCAAGGCACTAGTAAAATAGAAAGGTTTGAAAAATACATAAAATATGGGACCACTCAAGCTCCACACCTCAAATGAAACCCACCTTGTGGTGGAGAAACACAAATTTAAGGAGAAGTGAATCCTAAGGCTCATAGTAAGCATGGTCCAATGGATTAGGAATCTTGAGGTTAGGAGTGCTAAGTGGCCAACACTAAGTCAATCCAAGCTAAAAAATACAAAAAAATCCAAGGAACCAACTTTACATAAATCCTTTTATAACTAGCACAAACAAACAATGCCAAGAGACAACTCAACTCCCCCAAAGTAATTTTTTAATTGCACAATGCAAGAAATAAGGATTTTGTGCCTCATTTACCCTTGTTATACAATATGGTGGGCTTAAATCAATTAGGTGGGAGACCTACAACTTAAAATATAAACCAAAAAATCTCAAATTTTAAAATCTAAACAAAACATTACCCAACTATCTAGTATTTTCTAGATCTACCAACAATCAATCATGTTCTTTCAAGTGTAGAAAATACAATAGGACCCACCTACATAACTTATGTTCAAATTAATTTCACTCTCCATACATGAGTATATAAAGGAGTCATTAGATCACATTATTATCATGTTGTTGTGACCTCCCCCTAATGTTCCTAGGTTCAAGGGGTAGGATATCCTAACTTACACATTGATTCTTACACAACCTTAGTGTAGGATCTTCTCCCCTAAGACAGGGTAGTTGCTAAAATATTTTCAAATATCATGGAGGGCATCACCTTGCACTAGTATTATAGACTTCCTTAGGCATCAATCCAATATTTTTGATAGATCATTAGAGACTTTGTTATAGCATTTAACATGAACAAGTTGTTCAAAATACGAATTCGTGAATTTTTGAGTGCAAAGCAAGATGAAAATTAATTAGTAGCTCATCTCATCATGTGATGGAGGCAAGTCCTCTACTCTTCAACTATCACACCAAAAATAGACCAAAAAGAGTTGTATGACCTTTTACTACAAGCCCTCGATAGGGACACATGAGAGGAATTCTAAAAGCTTCCTTAAAAATCATAAGAATAGGCTCTAGAGAATGTTATAAGGATAGACCAATTTTCCATTAAAAATTAAAGAGAAAAGTATTACTCATGTGGAATATTGATAATTCTATATAACAACCTAGTAATAACCCCTTGGCACCAAAAATTATAAAAAATAATCATGACACCACTACTGGTGGGGCTATAGACATTCCACCACCAAAGAACAATAAAAAATATAATTAAAATAGTTACGATGATAAAAATTATGTGAGTGCAAGGAATCACAATGTTAATGCCATTGGATTTCCCTCAAGGAGAAAAATATGATCAAAGAGTTAGAAAAAATGAGAAACCATACAATAATCGATATGGCCCCTATAAAAAACCTTAAGAAATGGATCTTGATAAGTATTTGTTATTTCACAAGAGAAGGGAGCATGATATAAAATCATGCTAAGAGTACTACCACTTCATATCATACCTCCTAGAAGAACAAAAAAATCTATTTATAGATGTATTTCTCCAACCTCGAAATATATTTGATCATGCAACATGGATGTAAACACTACTAACCATTTTCAACCAAGACAATATAGTATTAGACAAATCCAAAACAAAAATAACAACTCACATTGCAGCCACACTCCAAGTTACTACATGTTTCACTAGACCAAGGGGAATAATAATTTAAACTACACAATCATCTAGTTCCTCCCAAAAATAAACAATGACCATTCACAAACACATTCCTATGAAATGAAGAGCACAAGATAACTAATTATCAATAAAATTATCACATACTTTTGACCAAAGCATAATATGCCTTGTAGATCTTGATATAAGCAAGAAGTTTACACCACCCATGGACCTAAACAAAATGAATCCACCATAAAGAGATTTATGACTCAAAATTTTCTCACATATTAGACCTTCAAAGGAAGTCTCCCACTCACAATAGTTCTCTCCTTAATTTTGTAGGTTTAAGCTAGGTGATGTGAATTGTGTCAATCACTTATGTCAATAAAATTACAATAAATCATTTCCCACTTGGTTTTCCTCCTAAGTACATTGATTCACATTAAATTTCAAACAACTACCTTTAAACAATGATATTTATAGGTGATATGACCCTTGTTTTATCTATAAGTCTAGTTTTATGATTATTAGATTAAAAGTGACATGATTGACAATGGGGATGCAATTAACATAGTTTCTCCTTCCCTCCTCAAAAGGGTGGGCCATGATGAATCAAACATCAATCGAACTAATGATACCCTTAGAGGTTGGGATAATCTCAAAAATCCTATCATTAGGAAGGTTAATCTCCCTATGCCTACTGGTCCTAAAACCCCACCTATGCAATTCTTTATCATAAATGAGGAAATTAGCTATGAAATTATTTTAATAAAGTGATTCCCTCTACCTTATTTAAAGAGATTCTCTTTATCCATCTTGTTCAAGTCCACATTGTTAAGGGGACCCCATCATTTTAGTGTTTATAAAGCTAATCAAGCTAAGAAGAAGATTTATTTAAATCAAACCCATGGGCCCTCTATGAGAAAAATGAAGCTAGTATAATATAACATGGAGTTAATAGTTGTGAACCTTATCCTAAATTTGCACCTAAGGAAAAAACCAAAAAGAGTGAGACCCCCAAAAATGTTTTAACATAATTATTATTATTTCCTATGAGAGCATAACTTCTAAACAACTAAATGAAGATTAATCTATAATCTTTCCTTTTGATCCTCATTTTATATGAATCTGTGCACCCACAAGCCTTATTGATATTCCTATCCAAGATACCCTAAGTATTTTTATGGTCGAGACCTTAACATTTGGGATCTCTCCCCATTGGATGAATAATTATCCAATTGCTACCTTATAGTAACAAGAAAAAACCCCAATAACATGATATCCATTCTTTGAGAAGTCATTCCTGAAGTTTTTGACTCATGGTGGCTTAACCCTAGTCATAGGTAGTTAATCCCATGTAAATCAATGCTACAACAAGAGGATATCCCTAAACCATTCAAGGTTAGATACCTTGTGCTTAAAATTAGCAAGCTTAGTAATAAAAAAGTTGGTAAATGCCAAAAATTTAGACCAAATTAGATAGGTCCTTATATGGTTAAAAATACATTAACAATGATGCCTATCTCTTGTGCACAATGGAAGGGATCATAAATACCTTTCATCTTAAGAAATACTATGTTAAAATCATAAAAATAAAATAATTTAAAAATTAAAAAATAGAAAAAATATTTATCCCAAAAGAAAAAACATTGTCATTCATTATGTTCACCATTAAATTTATTACTGGTTCACTATTGTTTGGTTTTTGACCTAGTAAGAAGTATACAATTTTATAGTATAGGTTACCTTTATTAGGTCACTGATTCTCCAAACAACATAATTACCATTGTCCTTCACATTCCCAATTATTATTGATCAAATCAAACTTTAAGCTTTATACTAATTCTTGTCTTAGCTATCATTTAGTCAATTCTAAAATAAAGTGTTTTCAAATTTCCAGTTCCTAGTATAAGCTAATAGGAAAGTCTCCCCTAATCCTCCTTAGTAAGGAAAGTCTTAGAAATGAATTACCCTTTCAACCTAGTCCCTTCCTCACTTGGCCAAAAAAATTAGGGGGTCAAATCTCTATAAAGTAATTTAATATAATACACACACAAAGAAAAAAAATGAAAATTGGTGATTCCCATACTTCTTGGGTGGAGAATAGTCTAAGCTCAAAGTTATGAGGGTGGCATCCCATCAAAGAAAAAAAAAACACACATGCACAAGTTAGGTAAATCCAAGAATCTAGCTTGCTTTCTAAGTTCATGTTTTACTGAGGAGATAATCCTTTACCCAAGGTATGACCTATTGGCCATCTCTTTGGTCTAAATCTAGAAGGTATCAGCAAAATTTAAAGTTTTTTTGTGTCAAAAGCTAGGCTTAGAGTTCAATATAGATAAGAATCAAACTTGTCTTTATGTTCATCTTAATTCAAAATTTGTTCCATCGCCTTTCCCATTCACATTTGATCCCCTAATAATACTATCTCAAAAGTCTAGTGGGTCACTTTATGCTAGTCAACCCATAATCCCCTAGGTTAAAAATCCTACCAAAGAGTAGCCACAATGTTAGTTCCATATGTATATCATACAAAGAAAAATAATAAATCATGTCATAATAGAGTGGATCCATAAAAATAGAAAGAGAATATAAGTGCATTACATGTTCATCCACATATATATGTAATGCATCCATTGATATAATGTTTACATTGCATGCATTGCATTTATAATACAAAATTTTAAAAAAGCATGAGTACATCATAATACACACATAAGCATAAGCATATAAAGTTGAATAAATAAGTTTTAAATCATGTGTGTGCACAAGAGTGAAGAAAAATAAAATATATCCTCTTAAACCATGTATAGCCTAATCCCAATCATGGTTTTCATGGCTAAGTGTTAAAATTTATAAGTAAAATTTACTCCATCAAGGGGGGCCAAAAGAGAAAAATAAGGCACACATAAGTGTGTAAATATCCCCATTCAATTAGAAATTATAAAACTTAAGATAAATCAATAATAAGTAGGTTGAGTATAACCCATAGATCCTCTAAGACTTCTGCTCTTTGGTCTCCTATTTTCCATGAAAAAGTGTTTGGGAGTCCTCTAAGAGTGTTCATGTGAAGGGACTTATGTGAAAATTTGAGAGTGAAACTAACTTGGTGTCTTGGTCCAGGAATAATTAGGCATCCATATGTTAATTCCAAGGTTAGCCATCTCTTGTATTAGAGTGACCTCTATCTCTAGTGTAACAAATCTAATCCTCTAGGATGCCACATCTTGGCCAACATGGTAAATAGTCCAAAAAGAGTATTGATGTGTCAACTCGCTAGTATAGGAACTCCAATAAAATATAAAAAAATATTTGGATCATCACATAGAAGGGATTAATATTTCTAAGGAATCATTTATAAAAATATTTATCCACTTGTTAGTAGTGCCTACATCATAAGTGGAAAGAAGAAAAAGGGAGCATTAGTACAATATTAGAGAAAAGAGAGAATTACTACAATATTAGAGCATAATCATTTTTAAGTGGGCCATTTGAAAAGTAAAAGAAAGGAGTAGAGAAGCATAGTACTCATATGGTTTTGCAAAGTCTCATGATGAATCAATCATCCTCATCTCCTTCTCTAACAATTCCATAAGTGGGAAAAACCAAGGTGAAAGTGTGGACTCCTCGTCCTTTGGAGCTATTTCCTCACCTTTTGATGTTATATCTTAGTATTCCCCTCAAGAATGTAGTAGAAATTATTCATGTATTTTGTCTTGTCATCATCCTCCATAGAAAGAAGTGGTTGGTCTCAATGTGCTTGTTACTACCTTGGTGCTCAAAATGTTATGCAATCAAAATACCTAGAACATGTTGAACCCATGTTAGGGATTTTTGTTGCATTGGGGAAATCCCATAAGATACCATCTCCAATCTATTGAAGCAATCAAGGAATATGATGAGTCTCCACCAAGCCATTCTAAAATGTTAAAGAAGTGACTCCTTGATAACAAGATCATATAACCTCCTCAATAGGATCATATAGCTTTATCTCCTGCCCATATCCCCTCCATATATATATAGGGGTCTAAATAAGTCATATGTCAAGGTGGCCATCACTCATGTGGAAGGATCAAAGTGTCCAAGTCAATCCCATCTCATAGCTCTTGGGAGTGTCAAGTTCAGAGTGGGAATCTCTCATTGGAAAGGACTAATGTGCTCAAGGATCCATGCTAACACAAGGTATATGTTGTCGAATGCAAAGGCCCCTCATCGATAAATCTAGTAGAGGTGTTAGTATACCAAGGCTATTATGTCAATGCCCCACATGTAAATTGTGCCTTGCTCAAGTTATTAAAAGATTGATGCCTAGCACCACATAAGCATAATAGCCTACTTGAATCCCACCAATTGGGTTGAATTCAAGGTAATTAGGACCTTTTGAAGGGGAAAAATGGGAAGTATAGGAACTAATGTAAGTTAAATTCCAATCCTATCACTGAGATGAGTAACTCTAAGGATGGTTGTCAAAGCTAGCCTCTCTCACTTTGATATTCTTTAGAAGTGAAAGTTGTTCCCCTCTTACAATAATCCCAAGGACGTGATAAATTTCATAGAGTGGTGTTCCACTCCCAAAATATAAGGAAACAAAAAAGTGTTATAGTCAACATCCTAGTATGTAAGGATTTTGTAGCAGATACATGAAAGGATGAATGATTGATATATGTGCTAGTTTGGTTAGTCTAGGTTGCCAAAGGGTGGCATTGTCAACACTAGAAAGTGCCTCTAATAAATCCATATACCAATCCTACTATTAAGTGGCATTCAACCATTTATATGTCTTGCAAAAAAGTATGCTAAGTTAGACCTTTAAAATCATAAAAAATAGAAAAATAAGAAAACTTAAAAAGTCATAAAAATATAAAAATCATAAAATCAAATAAGTTATTTAGAAAACCAACCAAGAAATAGATAATTATTGATAAATCTACAAAATTGACAAAATTGACCTTTAAATGGTCAAGTCCTTTGATCCTACCAACAAGAATGATTAGGTGGGTCTCTTGGGTGATTGACCTAGGTGACTCAAGTTTGAGTGAAAAGGTCACCTATGTGTCTTGCCCTAGTTAAAGGGGCAACCCTAGCCATGCCCTATCAAGCCCCAGTGGGCCCAAAAGTAGCAAAACTAAAATTAAATTGAGTAAAATGAAGGCAAGAAATCAAGGGAAACCTAAAATCTAGTCATTTTAAGAAAAAAAATCAATTTTAATGAATGTTTTAAACCAAAGAAAGAAAAAGAAAAAGTTAAAATTTGAAGGTTTTTTTTTTTCTTATTTATCATACCTAGGGACCATCAAACCATAAGTAGTCATAGGTTTGATCTCCTTGTCACAAGCTTTCTATTGACTACTCATTCACATAGCTTCATCGCCATTTTCTTGATTTCCCTCTTTTTCCTCTCTTCCCCATCTCTCTTATCCTTTGTTGCAAGTAGAAATTATCTTTGTTAGTTCTTTTAGGGTAGGTGTTTCTCTTCCATTTTCTCTCATTATTCTTACAATTCATTAAAGGGAAGCAACAAAAAACAAGTAAAACACATCAATGATACATACTCTCATCCTCAGTTCACACTTACTTATATCATGTATCAAAGCACTCTCGAGTTAGTTTTTATTTTGTAGGTAATAGGTAAGTGATAGGGAAAAAACATTGTAGTATCTCTTAACCATGCATCCAAGGTAAGTTTTCTTATTATATTTTATTTCCATTTTTTAAACTATCATATTACACATGGCTAACCAATTTGTTTTGTATGTCTAGATGTGATGCAAGAGCATTTGGGAAAATGTGCAATCGACATCACCAAAAAAATAATTATTTTGGGAGTTTGATAAGATTTCATGAAAAACCTTCTTACAAGTAGAATTTCAACTCTATCCTAGATTTGTTGGAAAAAGTTTCAAAGTCAAATTGTTAATGGTTATGGAGAATAGAAGCGTTTTCCAACTTCGAGTGATGACTTGATGAATTTTTAAAATTTCAAAAATCGTGAAGTTTGAGACTGAAAGACTTGATGAGAAGCTTCAAAATGTTGAGTTACACACCTTTGTAACTTTTCACAAGTTTTTAAAATTTTGATAAAATTTATCACAAAACTTGGTTTTCAATTGATGGATGAATCATATTACTTGATGTAGCCCACACATTTGCTTCTTTCTTATTTCTGAGGATATATCATTTAATGTTGAGGCTGTAAACTCCAAATGGATTCCAAGATGCCACGGTGGAAAAAGGTGTAAGTCCATTTCTTTACAAATTCTGATTTTAATCCAATGTTATGAAAATACCAAAAGAACACAAAGTATTTGAAGGGAAATATGTTTATTAAAATGGGTCGATTAAAATTCTAGTTGAGAGGCGACGCCTCATCTTCTAGCTTGAATACAAAGATATCATTTAAAATATGGTATAAGAAAATGAAGAGGGTGTGGCAGTTGAAAGAAGAGAGTGTGGTTGGAGGTGATGTGTGGGTAGGAAGCCATGCCAGGAAGAAAAAAATCCTTGTGCAGCCAAGGGAGATAGTGGAGGGGTACGCCATTAAGCATAATACAGGGAAGTGTAATATTAAGAATCACCCTTAGAAAGCTTTTTGACTTGGATATGAAGATGTGGAATCTGCAGATCTATGCTAAGATATATCTGGAATCTGCAGATCTACGCTAAGATATATGTGGAATCTGCAAATTTGATAAACTAAATTCATGAGTATGATTTTAAACTGCGCTAAAAAGAATAGAGAATGCGATAGAGGGAAGAGTTAGTGGTGAAACCAAAACAAAATGAATGCACAAAAAATTGTGTGGGAAAGGTTTATTGTTGCACAAAAGTTAGGGGCTACAATGAAATTGGAAGGAGGTGCATGGGCATAAGCGAATTGGGATGCGCAGAAGTAAGGGGTGTTGGAATAGAAAACAAATTAAAAATTTCAGAATAAGCCATGAGGGGACATGAGGGTGAGGATTGGGATAAAGTCAAATGAAGGACATCGAAAGTATGATGAATGCATAAAAATTAATGGAAAATAAATGCATATTTAAAAGAGATAGGGGTGCGGGTTAAGGACCTATGTGGGACTACAAGCATGGAAATAAATGAGTGAATGGGAGGAGCAAAGGTTTGATAATCTTAATACGCAGGATGTCATTTGGTATGGCATAAGAAAATTGGAAGATTAATGACAGAGGAAGGACAAAGAGAGCAGCAAAGATTGTTGGAAGAGGAAATACAAAGGAATGGTGTTGTTTGTAAATGTATGTTATTATGAAATCTGAATAAATGATTGTATTTAATTTGTTTTCAAATTTGAGTATATTATTGTGCAATGGTGAATTGAATTTAAATCAACACAAGTAATTGTCGATTTTAGAGTTAATCATCCATGAAGTCATTTATATATCTATTTTGCGATTTGGGTGAGAAACCAGTTGAGAGTGTTTTCTTGTCTTCATCAAATGGTATCAGAGCTAGAGGTTTTGAGTGTGTGGGTAGACTGTCGACCATGAGGTAGTTCACACCAGGACTTGTGGGTGGAGAGGGAATGAGCAGAGGTTTTGGGTGCATAAGTAGATTGTCGAATGTGAGGCTACTTATAATGAAACCTATTGATTGAGGAAGTGTGATTGAGGAGCTCAAAAGTATTATTGAAAGTGTGTGAAGTATTGAGCAGTTGCAAGTTGGAAGGCATAGAGAAATTGTTGTGGAAGCACGCTAAATTACAACAAACGAAGTGGGATCCTCATGAGGATCGAGGTATGGAAGCGAGACAGATTGTACGCTATGCAACATGAAGAGGTTGCAAAGGGTAGAGTTATAGTGGAGACATGTCTTGAGGAAGGCATGAAGAGAAGAAGATGAAGTATTTGGTGGAGGAGGTTGGACTATTAGCGATGGAGTTTGTTGTAGATTGTTTGCAATCTTGAAGGGTGATTCTATCGCCCAACTCCACCTTTGTGAGCCCATGCTCACAAATTTATTACCTAACGTGTCTGATGTAGGAGCATCCAGGCGAATGTGCAATCAACATCACTAAAAAAAATATTGTTTTAAGACTTTGGTAAGATTTCATGAAAAACCTTCTTATAGGTAGAATTTTGACTTTATCTTTGATTTGTTGGAAAAAGTTTCAAAGTCAAATTGTTAATGATTATGAAGAACTAAGCATTTTTTGACTTCGACTAGTGACTTGGTGAAGTTTTAAAATCTCACAAACCATGAAGTTTGGGACCAAACAACTTGACGGGAAGCTTCAAAATGCTGAGTTACACACCCTTGTAAGTTTTCATAAGTTTTCAAACTTCTAGGAAAAAGTTATTGCAAAATTCGATTTTCAATTGATGGATGAATCATATTGCATGGCGTAGGCCACATATTTGCTTCTTTCTTATTTCTAAGGATACATCATTTAATGTTGAGGTTGTAAAATCCAAATGGATTTCAAGATGCCATGGTGGAAAAAGGTGTAAGTCTATTTCCTTACAAAATCTAACTTTAATCCAATGTTATGGGAATACCAAAAGAACACAAAGTATTTGAAGGGAATTATGTTTATTAAAATGGGTCAATTAAAATGCTAGTTGAGAGGCAATGCCTCATCTTCCAGCTTGAATACAAAGATATCATTTAAAATATGGTATAAGAAAATGAAGAGGGTGTGACAGTTGAAAGAAGAGAGAGCAGTTAGAGGTGATGGGGCTCGGTGGGTAGGAAGCCACACTAAGAAGAAAGTTCAAATCCTTGCACAACCAAGGGAAATAGTGGAGGGGTGCGATAATAAGCATAATACAAGGAAGTGTAATATTAAGAATCACCCTTGGAAAACTTTTTAACTTGGCTATGAAGACGTGGAATCTGTAGATCTACGCCAATATATGTGGAATTTGTAGATTTGATAAACTAAATTCATGAGTATGATTTTAAACCACACCAAAAGGAATGGAGAATGTGCTAGAGGGAAGAGTTAGTGGTGAAACCAAAACAAAATGAATGCACATAAAATTGTGTGGGAAAGGTTTATTGTTGTGTAGAAGTTAGGGGCTACAATGAATTTGGAAGGAGGTTCTTGGGCATAAGCGAGTTGGGATGCACAAAAGTAAGGGGTGTTGGAATAGAATATTAATTATAAATTTTAGAATAAGTCATGAGGGGAGACATAAGGGTGAGGATTGGGATAAAATCAAATGAAGGACATTGAAAGTATGATGAATGCATATAAATTAATGGATAATAAATGTAGATTTAAAAGAGATAGGGGTGTAGGTTGAGGAGCTACATGGGACTACAAACATGAGAATAAATGAGTCAATGGGAGGAGTAGAGATTTGATAATCTTAATATGAAGGATGTCATTTGGTATGGCATAAGAAAATTGGAAGATTAATGACAGATGAAGGACATAGAGAGAAGCAGAGGTTGTTGGAAGAGGAAATACAAAGGAATGGAGTTGTTTGTAAATGTATGTTTTGATTAAAGGTAAAAAATGGGTTTTGAAGGGGCCCGAAACCCTTTACATCAAAAAATAACTATATCAAAAGAAAAAGTCATCTAAAAAAAAACAACCCACCCACAACAAGACCACAACGAACATTTAACCAAAAAGAAGGAACCCACCCAACGACATTACATATTATTCAGGATATTTGCAACTTCAACATCACAAGCCGCATTATTAACACCTTCATCCCCAACAATAGACATATCATTAGCAGTAGCACCAACCTAAGCCTTGGTCTTGTTACGGGTTCGAACTCCAGGTCCACCTGATTTTACCTCCCCAATCAAAACACAATTCACATCCTTGTCAGTAGGCTTCTTGCCTTCCATTAGCTTACCATCAAAATCATCATCAACAACATATTTACCCCTTGTAACATTATCCACAGGGACATCATACCAACAGATTCAACATTAAACCCATCTTTGGTCCCCTCTTTTCCTTTCTCCATATTAGCAATAATCCTTTCCATGAGATTTTCCAAATTAAGGATTCTTCCTTCAAGATTTTGCTTCATCAGAAGTGTTTCCTCCACCACAATCTTCAAGGAGTTCATCAAATCATCGATTTGATCCTGAACAGAGGAATCCTCCATTTTGCTCTCAATACCCCTCACTTTCACATTAGTCATATTCATCTCATGGAAAATCCATTTAAAAATCTTATAAAAAATAATAGAGCCCTCTTTAGCAGCTCCCAAGACATCAACAATATTATCTTTACCTATATTAAAAACCTCTTTACCCTCGTCATCCTCCTCATGAAAGGAGCTAACCTTCTCTGTATCAACAACAATCTCCTTACCTTTTTCAGCAACAATCGAGGTCACAATCGACAATTTGATCTTTTGGATGGACCCCACGATCTCAACCGCAACCACCATCCTTTTCATCCGCCTCTTTGGGTCCACCATAGGAGGGTTCACAACAACATGCCCAACCCGATGCCCACCAGAAGAAAACCCAACAACCTGTTCCTTACCTTTCAGAGACCCCACAACATTTTGTCCACCATCCACTTTAAGAGGAGTGTCCAGCTCGAGATTTTTACAAGCAGACCTCACCACCTTCCTCGTACTATCCCCCACAAGAAATTCCTTATTTTTCAAAGTTGGGGGAGGAGACGACACCACCCCAACCAAGTCCTTCACATCCTTTCTGCTCTGGCTAAGCATTTCATCAACAGGTTTGTCGTTGCTAGTCTCATAACCTTTGTCGGGGCTCGATCCCTCTTTTTTATGCTTCCCCAGTGCAGGGGATCTCATGTCCTCATCCACAGTATCAAGGGAGTCTGGCACAAAATCCATATCCTCCAACTCTGACCCCTTCTGCAAATGTATGTTATTATGACATTTGAATAAATAATTGTATTTGATTTATTTTCAAATTTGAGTATATTGTTATGTAATGGTGAATTGAATTTAAATCGACACAAGTAATTGTTGATTTTAGAGTTAATCGTCCATGAAGTCATTTGTAATTTTTATTTTACGATTTGGATAAGAAATGGGTTAAGATTTTTTTCCTATCTTCATCAAGATGGAAGACAATGACAAGGGTATACAAAGGTAAGTGTGAATTATATAATCCTAGTCTTTGGGATTGATACCCAACTACTATGTAGACTATTGCATCCATAGGGACAAATATGTAAGAGCCTAAAAATTAAACAAGCCAATATAATAGTCTAATAATGACTAGGAAATCCAACCCATGACCAATATGGCATGAATTATACATAGTCTATGTATTTTACAAATTGAGGATAGTTTCCTTATCCCTCTTACCCTATTATCCACCTTATTTAGCTTCTCAACTAAGTTCTAAGTACTTACGAAAAACCAAAAACATTTTACAAACCTTCAATTGGAGGGTTTCTTGAGAGAGTGTATGGTTGATCTGAATTAGAGTGTAAATTTAGATTACAATATCTAGTGTAGATGAAAACCTGCGATATTGTGTTAGTGGACAAATAACAAAACTCATGAAAGAGAGTTGTATACCTTCAAAGTCACTTTTTAATTCAAAATAATACGATTTTATACAAACTAAGGAATTCCAAAAATCATCACAACCTCGAGAATTAGAAATGAATAATTGGCTATGAGAAAATAATAAACAAATTACAAATTTTTAAAAAATATGCAAATCTAGGTACCCCAACTTGGGGGGTCCTAACTTGCAGCTTGTTGGTTGGATTGACAACTTCTCTACCTTGTTGGAAAGGTCTCGAAGAGATCTAATTTTAGTCTCTTTAATGCGTACATGATTTGATTTAAGGGGTCGACAATAGTCTCGACCCCAAATTCCACTCTGAAGACCTCTGAAAATGTAAATTACTAAAACATAGAAAATACCAAAAAAATCTATTTTTGACGTTTTCCATCATTTCTTGTGCCAACAACTCCAGAGTGCTCCGAATCAATGGTCACCCAAGTGGCTTGTCTTAAGTTGTAGGGTCACCTGAGAAAATAGCCTTGGTAAAAGGGGTGACCCAAACCCTCATAAGTGTTGACCCTGTCATGTTTGGTAGATGCATAATTACCTTAATTTTGACTATTTTTCCACTATTTTTTGCTTGTTCTAGAGGATATGAATGATCTTTCTAATTAATATCCACCATTGATCAAATAATAAGTGAATCATATAATAGAATCCTTTGTTCATTCATATCCTCTAAAACAATAGCTAGCCTAGACATTATGATCAAGAGTATTATCAAGCTATCAAGCATTATCAAGTACTATCAAACAAGCGAGCTATCATTATCATTGTCAAGAAAATATATTATTTATCTTTAAGAATCTATCATTATTATCTCTATCATACTATAATTGTGATTTCATGGTTATGTTAATTGCAAGAGCAACCCACAATGAATAAAATCAAGGTCTTTGCTATGATGATGACTTTGTTTGTTATGTAATTTTGAGCCAAGATCTCGAGCTTCATCAAGTGATTGTTGAAGTGTGAATTTGTTAATTTCATTGTATTGTTACTATTTTTCATGATTCATGTTTTCATCATCTAAAATATTACCTTTTATTAAGTTTCCTACAAAATCCCTTGATCCCAACATAAGGATTTTTTTAAAATATTGCATTCAAATCACAACTAAAAAATGAGAGATCTGAACACTCATCAAAATCAAAATATCTTGAAGCTACATTTGCACATTTATTTTATTTTAGAAATCATAAATAAAATATCTTATTTTATAGAGAATATAGTATATTTTATTTTTTCATACATTTAGCTTCATTATAATTTATAAAAAAACGAAAAAGAAATGAAAGTTCTTGATTTTTCTATGAGGCGTTTAATGAATTAAAAAAAAAACATTTACATCATTTTTCAATCTCTTTTCCTCCTCACTCATCTCTCATGCTTGATGTGTACTAGGCTTAAATTAGATAGAATCAATCCTAAGAAAAACTTGAGAATTGGCCTATCTAGGAGACTTCCACTACAAGAACAAACTAAAATCCCAGGGTTGATTTAATAAGAAAACAAGCAAAACCTGATAAGGGCACACATAACCAAAATCTTCTAAGTCCAAGGAAAAATCACAAACCATTTCCACATAGAATCTAGACATGGGATAAACATCTTTTGAGAAATATAAATTTTAATCTTCACTTTTTACAAGAACTAACCACCCAATTGTATCAAATAAATATTAAAATATTAACCAAACCATCAACCATCATTCCATCTATTTCCCTCAATAAAACTTGATAAAACATAATAATAAGCCCACTAACATTTGTGATGTTCAATTTGATGTGAAGTGCACAACCCCTAGGTCAACCCTCACTTGAATGGATCTTGCCACAAGAGGAGTGATGTGATAGGTTCCTCTCAACAAGGATCTAATATATGCGTTGTCTAAATTTTGACCAATTCACATGGTTATTGAGTCAATTATAACCATGAAACAATGGTAGAGTATTATAATTATTTGGTTCATCTACTTTATTTTTCACTCCTAGCACGTTCTTTCATTTCTTGTTTTTATAAACATGATGCTTGTGAGGATAGCATGAACATAGTGTTACCTTCTCATGATTTATCTTTTGATGTTTTTTATGTTATCAATATGGATTATGTGTATAATAAACCTACCTTTAATGATATAACGTTATCTTTTAAACTAATTGAAGGCAAAGGTATTCCGTTGCAACAACTTGCATTACTTCCTAACATACCTAAGATTCCTCCTAATCCTAGACATATATTATTGGAACATTTTTTTAAACACAATCACATTACCTTACCTCTTATCAAGCTAAGGGATAAATATACACTTACACCACATGAGGATAAATATATTTTTATTTGTTATCATACACATGGATATTCTATGAATAGGGTATTGCATTCAAATAAAATTTAAAATATTATAAATAAAGGGACAATAAACATTCAATACACTCATGAGCCTAAAATTCCCTCCATTTCTAAGCTAAATTGTATGAAAAAAATACTATGCATAAAATAGTTTATCTCATTCACCACAACATACCCTATATTAAGGTTGCACATGACATTAAAGATAAACCACCCTATACAATATAAGGATATAGATACACATATGGGGGTATTAATTTTGACATTTGCAAGTCTTCTAGGTAGATTATAAATGCACATGATAGGAGGTGACTTTGTTGATTATATATTTGGTTGGATATCATTCTCACTACTTGCCACATATTGCGCTTTTTATTTCTTTTCTTCATTTTATTTTTTAATTTTTTTAATTAGCATGTATATGTCACAAAGACACCTTTAGTGATACATATTTACATTAGTAACTTTAAACATGTGTTATGTTGTTCATGTCACTTCTTCCTTGTGGTTCATACCATTTCTACTTTGGAATTTTACTTGCGTCATGTTATGATTCCCCCTTATTCTTTATCCATTTTTCTTATGTGTCCTTACACTTTGACATTTTTTTTATGCCAAATGTGTTGTATTTTACTTGTTCTCATTTCACCTTCTACATTTGGTTCTATGCTCTTGTTTCCCCACTTGGAGGAAATATTCATTATCTTAATTTTCCTACTTAGTAACTATACTTCCTCATATGTCATGTTTTATTTTTCACAGTTGCTTATGTTTCCCTTTTCACCTCTATATATTTTTAGCTCAACTTTTATCATTACCCATGTTCCATGTTCCCACTTTGGATGCTCATGTATTTTCTTGTCTATACATATTTCATAATCTATATTATGTTAGTGTAATTAATTAATTATTACACTAGCATAAGTTAACTTAGGTTTTAATTAATCATATTAGTCCTAAGTTGCATTTAATCATTTAATAAAGTTGTTGAGATAAGATTCCCTTCTAGAAGATGAATCGTGTTTTCTAGAACTTATCTCCATCTTGTTATCATTCCCTAGGTAGTTTGTTAGGGTTTCTTGTTGTCACATGAAGTGTGATTTGAATACTTGGCAACATCTTTTTCATTTTAGGTTTAACAATTGCCTATATAATCAGGCATATGTACTCTTTGTAATATATCCATCTATCTATCAATCTGATAGATCATAATAGAATATATATTTGCATGCCATTATTATACTTTATTTGTGGTTGAATATTTCTTTCTGGCAAAGGTCCACCTATGCATCCATCATTCCAACATGGTATCAGAGCTATTCCAATGAAGGTTCATCCCAGGATCAAGAAAGTTTGGCTAGTGAGATTCTTTGGCAAACAAGGGTTTGTTGCAAACCGTTTTTTATTGAAGCCGTCATCATATTTGCTTCAAAAATCCAGTTTTCATTCATTTGTAGAAAAAACGATTTTTGGGTTTTGTAGCCAGCGTCGAAATCTGAACTGGGTTTCTTTTAGATTTTGCATATCTTACATAGATATGGAGAAAATCGCAATCTAAAAAGTGTCGGGCGTCATTTTTCTCCTGGCTAAAGGTTAAAAAAAATCAATTTTTCATCTTCTGCTTGTTGGATCAAGAAAAAATTTATGGGTTTTATTTCTAGCATCAAAATATTTCTGGGTTTTTATTTTTGTCTACAAACAGTGAGTAGATTTTCTAGAAATCAAATTAGAAATAAACATTTTTGCTAGAAAACCCGTTTCATGCAAGCTAAATTCAGTTTTTTTGAAAATTCATAACTTTTGGCTACGATGTCCATTTTTGGCAAACGAGATATTGACGGAAAGCTTGTTTCGAGCACTTCATAGTGGTGTAGGCCATTTTTTAAGATTTGGTCATCTACACAAATTTGAGGTTATTTTTCATCATGGAAACATAATTGAACATTGGTTTGTGCATGTACTCTTTTTAATTTTTTGTTTATGCATATTTAGGCATTCTCTCCTTTTGCAATCATTGGGTATTGTAATAAATGAACTGATATAAAGTTCCATCAGGGGGGTTTCTTGCATAATAATCTGATTAGAGTGTGCATGCACTTTGATCTTCATTGTGTTTTGATGACAACTCGCTTGGGTTGTAATCTAGTTTCTTAGTTTCTTTTGGCCATATTTTGTCTTAGTTTGACACATATCAAATTCATATTTGTTCACACTTTAGATTGAGAGTCTATGGTTAATGATCCACATTGGATCCATCTCAGTTTGAGGGCCACTAAATTTGTGGTTAATGTTCTTGAGTCTTTATGGTACTTGTTCTCATGGAAAATTTTTAGTCTCAGTTTGACATCGGCATCGAGATTCATGACTTCCAGATTCTGTCATCATATTTTCATCTACTGTTGCTTTATGGATTCCAAGGTTGTTCTAGTTTGGTGTTTTCGAGTGCTCCATAGCATCAGGTCTGCTGTTGCATTATTATGATTTCGATATGGTTTCCTATAGACAGAAGTATCTTGCTTTGCTTGCCGGATTGCGGTTCCAATGTTACTCCACAGTGTTCTTCCAATGCTTCTTTGTTGTAGTCATCTCATTGTAGGGGGGGTTGTTCCACTGGGTTTTCCTTCTCTACCTCATTATTGCATTTGTACATGGGTACCTGATCATGCCTTATTGCCGAGACCCATTCATGCTTTCTTGCATTCATCTTAGTTTTAGGTGCATGCTTATTTAGTCTCCCTAAGTTGCACTTATGGGGGGTGTTAGTGTAATTAATTAATTATTACACTAGCATAAGTTAACTTAGGTTTTAATTAATCATATTAGTCCTAAGTTGCATTTAATCATTAAATAAAGTTGTTGAGATAAGATTCCCTTCTGGAAGATGAATTGTGTTTTCTAGAACTTATCTCCATCTTGTTATCATTCCCTAGGTAGTTTGTTAGGGTTTCTTATTGTCACATGAAGTGTGATTTGAACACTTGGCAACATCCTTTTCATTCTAGGTTTAGCAATTGCCTATATAATCAGGCATATGTACTCTTTGTAATATATCCATCTATCTATCAATCTGATAGATCATAATAGAATCTATATTTGCATGCCATTATCATACTTTCTTTGTGGTTGAATATTTCTTCTTGGCAAAGGTCCACCTGTGCATCCATCATTCGAACATATTACACAGTTATGATGCATTACATAACATGATTCAAATGATTATTATAAGCAATTAGGATCCTTGTAAATATTATGATGCTCATTATTCTTCTCACATTTCAGTTGAATGCTTATGGTCCTTCTTATGCTCATCATATTTTAATTTCATGCTCACACCTTTATATCTATGATCCATATCTTTCTTAAATCATATTACTGTATACTATATGAGCACCTACGCATACCTTATCTAGTATTTGGGAACTCCCCTACTTTGTAATTTACCTATATTAGAGATTTTTTTTTTTATGTGAATTCACATGCCTATCAATTTTATCACATGCTTATCTTTTTAATTATATATTGCTCATTCTTGCACACTCATTTTTCAATCCAGCTAAATAATTGATCTTATTAAATGACCCTTACCTCACCCTTAGGATCATTAATCTTATCATCTTGATTATATTGGGGGAGATAATTCCTACATGTACATTTATACTTATATCCCAACCATATATTCTTACTATTTGTTTCCTTCTTAAATTACATTTTCCCTATGCTTTCATGACAATTATCTAACAATTAGGACCATATTTTCCTTATGCTTCTCATGTATGAAGGGAAAAATTATTACTTGATAATTATCACTAATTCATAACCTTACATGCTTGCTATATGATTGTAACATATTTTTACTCTTAGGCTTAAATAGCTAAACAACAAGGTGCTACTGGAATGTATACTAATGGATATAGTCTTAAGACTTACCTTGGTTTGTAAAGTCTTTAGCCTATTATTTTGTAAAAGTATTGTTCATATTTTTAGGTTTTAAGTTGTGGTAATAAGTTATGTTTTTTCTCACCTTTTGGGAGGTTTCATAGCATTTAATAAGACTTGCTTTGTGGAAAGTATGTGAAAGGCCTTATTACTTTGTCAAATGCACGTTGTATGTGCTTTTAGAGGGATTTCTTTCACAATGTTGAAATTCTTAAACCTAGAGTTGGAGGAGACTTGATTAAGGTTAAAGCATTGAGTTTCAATTTCGGGTTCAAGATAACATGTTTTAGACCTTTAGTTCAATGTTGTAGAGACTTTGTCAAAATGAGGATGTGGGAATGAAGGATTCATCAAATGTTGAAACAAGGTATGTGAGACAACTATCATTATCCCTATAGATCAACATATTTATTTTCTCAGGTATGCTGCATGAAAACACATATGTACATGTTCATTTTAGGATAGAAGCTAACAAGTTGAGGTGTGTGTGGTGTCATTAGAGTAGGGAAAAATTCAAGATTTATGTTCTTATTTTATAAATATGGGTCCCACTTCCCATTTTGTTCTCAACTAAGGAACTTTTAATGCTCCTTCAAAGAAGAATGTGCTTCAAAATATTCTCGTGTCATGTATAAAATGAATTTTTAATTTGCTTTATGTGTAGGTAGCTAATTAGACTATACTTTACTTGTATACTAGTGACAAGATAATTGATGTTGTTTTAAATCTAGGAGATGTGATTGCTCATACTACACTAATTTTTGCAAGAAATTTCCTTCCTAATGATATCCCTAGGTTGAATCTTGTTGGGAAAGATTTGAGAATTTGGTTGGTCAAGATTCTCACTAAGAAAGGACGTTCATTTTCTTATACTATAGAAGAGAAAGTAAAACTCACATATATGGTAAGACAATAATGCTACATAGGCATGCCATGACATTGAAGCCTCTCTAAGACACTAATTAAATTCATGGACCAAAGAATATTCCATGTAAGACCATAGTGTTCCATGAGAGAACACTATAGACCCGAGATGAGGCTTCATAGACATATTAAGAATAATGACAAGGAACACATGTCAATAGTGACAAGGAACTACATAATAGTGTATAATGAAAAGGGATAATATAACAAATTCCTCTAGACCCTTCAACATATATGATAGTGAATCCTAAGAGTCAAGAGAAATATACTAGGGAGAGGTGGTTTAATTGATATAATACTTTATGGAGAGCCATATGTGGGTAGACTATGGATGTGATTAGGATCCTGATACTAGAAGAGGATATGATAAAGAAGAAGGGGAAACTAAAAGCCTTACAAGTCCATAAAGGGGTGTCTATAACGATAAGGTGGTTAAATATAAAATTTACCCACATGATAGATCATGAGAAGAAAAATCGCTAAGGGACAAAAGGGCTTAGATGACAATCAAGAACTTAGTTGCAATTTTCAAGAGGCTAGAGAGATGATTTTCTTTACAAAGGGTAGAGGAAAAAGGCATGGTATATTAATGGTCTACATAGGAAAATAATCTTCTTGAAGGTCAACAATGGTTAGTAAAGATGCCAAGATGAAAGTTTGAAGATAATATTACATGATAGAGCTTGGGGTGAATATACTTGCTAGTTTATTATGTTGGTTCAAGGTATAAAGAAAGAATGAAGGTCTTAAAGACAACATGAAATTTTAGGATGCATATAAAATGGGATAGATTTAGAAAAATGGGTCCTGTACAATGAAAAGAAAGAGTAGAATTAGTATTAGGATTAAAGAAACACATAATAGAAGATAGGCCTTTCTTGACATGACATAGATAACAATGTTCTGAAAAAATTGGTAAAGCAGTATGGTCAAGAAGTTAGAAGATATCAGTGGTCAATTCAAATGCAAGAAGATAATATTTATAGGAAATTCGAGAGGATAGTTATGAAGGAAATCACTACAATGTCATGATAACTTGAAGTGGAATTGATATTTTTGTACAAGTAACAATGAGAAGATATTAGACATACAATGAGGTTTGATATGGGACACAAGACATTAGGGAGTTATGTGTTGGAATAAATTAGAACATGAATAAAAGTTTTAGGGCAATAGTTTCATGATAATAACTAGGAGCATCAATCAATTGATATGAAACTTAAGGATAAACCTTCAGGCATCAATAGAATTGATGAGAGATGTGATGAAAAAAAGAACCTATAGACTGAAAGCATATGCATAATTATCTACATGAATGACACATGGAACATGAGATGAGTGGTTCTATCATTTGATAGCTTAACTAGTTTTATTTTAGTACTTGGTGAATGAAAAAAAGGTAGGCATTTGAAATAAGTATCCTCTAATATTTGAGGCATCACCATCAAGTGGAATGATAGTGAGATTACAAAGAGAAGATGTTTGCAACCTATATGAGATGTCAATGACAATGATTATGAAAGTGAACAACAAGGTCATACAAAGCAGTCAATATCTACTTCATGCAAGACAATCAATTGTATAATGTGTGACAATAATAAAATCTTGATGAAAATGATATCCTAAACAATCATAGGGATGAAACAAGCAAACGATAGTCAGTAGTGAGGGTTTCCAAAAGTTTTTCAATCCATATGAAAATCATAGTGTCAAGTTTAGAAAGGTAGTATGACATTTCCAATATCTGTAGATTATTATTTCAAATGATCAAGTGGTGAAAATCCTAGTATCATGATATTCAAGCATGAAAACAAAAGTGACAGAGCTACATTCCATAAATTCTCAATTTGGATATACTATGAAAATTGTGAAGATAAAAGTATTATGTAGTGAGATTTTGACACAGTTCATGATACTAAGCAAAAAAATTATGTTGGCATATTGTTGTCATTGATGTCAAAAGGGGATACCATGCAAGGGAGATTGTTGGCATGGTGATAGAGGATGGTTGTGAGAGCAGTGAATTTGGTTCTGGAAGTGTGTGTGGTTGGTTGATGGTGCAAAAGATCATATATTGTAATTGTTACAAAATTGCTCAAAATTTTACAAAGTTGACAAAATGTTGTCATCTCTTTGCAATAGTTGCTTCCAGGTACTTGATGAAAAATTTGTGGCCAAATTCAATATGGGTTTTTTGAGAGCTTCTCAGAACAGTGTAGTGCAAGTCTAGAGGATGTATGCACTCATAATTGAATTTTGTGTCTCTATGGTTGATTTAGGGTTTGGCTTGAGGGGTCATCCCACAATAATGGGTTACACTTTTTGGCCAAACTTGACATTGAAATCAACATTTTCAGAAAAAAACTTCACTTTCTGACACCTATAGTAGGTAAACTGTTAGGAATTTAAAAATGATGTAAAATAGTGATTTGTGAGATTTTGTCTATAGATTTTAAATGCATTTTTTTTTTAAAAATTGAAATTAAATTATAATTTTTTTTGTATCTCCTTTGATAACTAGTTTTCAATAGTAAACAACATTTTTAAAAAGTGGTGTGTACTTCGGCTCGCATAACTTTATTTATAGAAAGGATAAAATTCCAATTCTTTTAAATTTAGGTTGGTAACACTAGTATCTAGTGATTTCATTTTGTTTCATAACGTTTTGTTGAATATTTTTCTTTTAATTAAGTTTTGAAGTCAAACCAATTACAATTTAGACATAGGTGCACTTCAGCTTGCATAAATTTTTTGGTATGTATTGAAATTCATTTTTTATTTTTTTGTTGGAATGAGGACATCAATACCTAGTGCATATATGTTTTTCAATTTTTTTTTTCTCAAATTTACTATTTTTCCACAGTGATTTTTTGTCGAACTTTATGTTTGATGAAAAACCTATGTTTAGTAAAACTAAAAAAAAATAAAAAAATAAAAAAATATATATTTGTTAAATTTATAGTTGTTGGAAAGCACATTTTGATCACTACAATCCTGCACCTTGGTTTATCAAGTCGAATCCATTTGCACCTCCTTCCTGGTCTTCGATATTAAAAAAAATGCATAAATTTTGAAATGGTGGAGGGGGAGGTGAAAAAAGGGGGGTTCATTAGAACCCCTCTATATGGTGCAAGTGGGGGCTCATTAGAAGGGGGTGGGGGGGGGGTTCATTCAAAGGGGGGTTCATTAGAAGCAGGGAGGGGGGGGTGTTCATTCGAACCCTCTTCATTAGAAGGTGTAAGCCTTTTTAAATTTTTTGATGGAAATTTCTAATTTTTCTTCATGGAAAAAATTGTAACCCACTATTGTGGGTTTACTCGCAAATAAAACCTAAGGGTTTACATTCACAATGTTAAAGCAAGATATCTATTTCGATGGTGACTTGTATTTGGCCATTGTAGGTTGCTTAAGTCATAACTTAAGCCTATTACACCGTGATGGGAATCGACCCCTTTACCTAGTGCTCCAAGTTGGTGATGTTCGTGTGTTCGTATCAGGGCAACTACACCATATCGATAGATGTTTTAGAGTCTCTTAGATGAAACACCATCAAAGACACCACAATACATCGAGGTGATAATGGAGATTTGAAGAGACAATGTTTTATCCTCTAACAAACTATAGGTATGTATGAAAATAAATGGCTAGTGAGTTGCATTCCACATGTCAAACAATAACATCAAAAGGAATAACCCATAGCTAATTACAAATTGGTCATCCTTTAACTTGTGTATGTTGGTGTGAATGAAAGAAACATGACTATTGTAAAGTATTCAAATGACAAATCAGATTAAGGAAAAATGAAAGTCATCAAAGGACACCTATTATCTATAATAAAAGAATCAAGACAAAGTGATTGATTAAGGATAGTAAGGAAGAAGTTGAAAATGCATTGAAGAAGCTTATCCTATGCCCTCCAAGGAGTTAATGTAGCTATTTCAAATACCTCTCACACATTCCCTAAAAACATGCTTGATAGAGGTTGCAATAATTTTGTAGAAGAAATGATTAGTTACAGACAATTGTAGGCATCTAAGGGTACTTTGGGTGACTTGGAGGGTAGTTTGAAATAATATAGGAGCAGTAGAAAAGCACATAAGAGTCTTCTTAGAAAATTATAAAGTAGGTTGACAAGGTCAAAAAGTCAAGACTCTTAACTCAAGCAAGAAAGTAAAATTTTCTAGTGCCTAGATGGAGATGAAATGGTCAACTCAAGCAAGTTGAGTTCATTCAATAATATTAAAATTGTTTCCTAGTTTCTCTCCAATGTTGGATAGAGAAAAGAAAACCTAGGATTAGTTTACCGTTATTTCTTGTAATTTTTGGAAAGGAACACTTTAACTTAGAATTTTTTTTTTTATCAAGTAGATGGCTTTATGAAATGAAGAAAAAGTGAAACCATAGGGTTTCACCCTAGGATTTCAATGAGAATTTTCCTTAAAATTTCATTTAAGATTTGAGGTAGCGGGGGATTGATGGATTTGGACAAGATATAGGACTGACTTACAACATGAAAGGTGTGTCAAATTTCCCTTAAACAAAATTGGAATGGGATTGGGAATGATATGAAATGATTTGAATAGGCTAAGTATGAAAATAATTATTATGATGCAAGAACAACATATTTGTAAAGTCACAGGAAAATTCAGACTATAGAAATGGATTGAGAAAAGTACTATACACTTGTGGTTCCAAATTTGAGCCTAATTTTTTGGGACGATGTAGTTGGGGGTGCTAATGTCCTTGTTGTTGAACAATTTTAGATTTGTTTTCATAGTCCTCTAGAGATAGATCAAAGCTTTCATTTCCCACTTGTCGCACTGTTGATCTTTGTCAGTTGTTGAGATATGTGAGTTTTTGTGTGTTGTCAAGGTGAAGGGTTTGAATGTAACAATGAAAATTTAACCTTAAAAATTCTCCCAATATTTTTTAGACCTAAAAATTGCACATTCAAAGAGAGAAAAGGTTGTGTCATTTAGGGGCTTTCCTTAGGCAAACCCCGTGTTAGTGTTTCCACTTCCACAATGATAATGTCAACAATAGGGAGCCTATCATTTTGAGGGATAAAGATAAGTGATTAAATGAATTATGAATCAAAAATGGATTGTAACTCACCACTAATAAATGACTTCCTTGAAGTACTAAAGTCAGACACATCTCCTCAAGGCTTGAATGTTGCTTGCTTGATTGGCTTGAAGACCTACAAGGGTTAGATCTCACAAAACACAAAGAAAATATAAACATGAATAAAATTGACATGATTCTTTGATGTTAAATTGGTACAATAGATCTTGAAATATTTCTCTTGACTTGCTTAATAATGCTTGATTACTAAATTTTTAAATAATCTCCACTCCTTGCTTGTTATATTTTAAATGATGCAATAACTAGGCATTTATATAAATTATTCTAATTTCCCACAAATTAAATCTTGATAGCCGATAATGGATCCTTAAAATTTAAATAATAAAATGCTACATTTGACATATTCAAATTTGGATCCAAAATAGGGGGACATAGGCATCTTAGGTGTCAGTGTTCCAAACATATTTTTCAAGAATCAAGATGTTGGGAGTAAAATATTAAATAAATGTATTGGTTTTCTACTTGTTATTTGTTGGTAAATATTTAAATGGGCCACAAAATGCATAATTTAGGAAATTATGTGTTCAATTAGGTCCAATTACTTAAGAAGGAGGAAAAAAAAGTTTGAAATTGTCAAGGGTGACAATTTACGATGCTGCATTTAGCCCCCACTTTAGTGAGAGCATGAACTTACGCTTAGACTCATGCTAAAGCATATAATATATGTCAAGAGGGGTCCAATTATTCAAATGTTGAAGAGATAGGATGACAAGTGAATCTAGGGGAAGCACAAGCCCCTAGGATTCATTAGCCTATGGCAAGACCAACATAAGCACAAAGGAACACATACATGTATGTAATACAACAAGACAACACAAAACATACATGACAAAAACACGAAGCATACATTATGGAGAACCATAACATAATATGTAAATGGAAACAAAATAAACTTAAACATGATGTGAACACAATGAAAAAATATAACATACAATAATCACAAAAAAAAAACACAAGGTTAGTACGAAAAGGATTCGAGTCGGTAAGGCAAAGAGACCTTAGTCTTAAATTGTCTGAAATACCAAACATCATCCATAAAATGTGTTATCTGAAAAATTTTTAACATCCAAGAGGATGAAAGATAAACTCACCTAAGATGGCACAATAAATGTCCAAGAGGACAAACAAGACTCACCTAAGAAGATGCAATAAATGTCCAAGGGGACAAACAAGATTCACCTAAGAAGGTGCAATAAATGTCTAATGGGATGAACAAGATTCACCTAAGAAGGTGCAATAAAAATCCAAGGAGACAAACAAAATATTTACATGTCCAAGGGGACAAATTGATAACCATACCTCGAGGGGTGTTATAAACAAAACCGTCACTAGAGGAGATCTATCAATAAGTCAAATGTCACAAGACATGAATGAAATGGATAGGGGCAATATATACCCCCCTTAAAATGTCAACATACTTGCTATGTTGGTATTTTAAGGAGAAATAGGGGAAGAGGGGATCCTTGAAAATAATGGATGCCTCCCAAAACTAGTCATCCTTGCCCCATAAGTGTAGAGACAAGGAAAGCCACACAATAGACTACCGTGTTGCTACCATAGGAAATATGGTTGCACTTAATATTGTACCACCATGAATGATAAAGAGAAAACATATAAAGCTACAAATGCCACATAGGGATGAGTGTGAACCATGGTTTTTATACTTGAACAAATATGAGAAAAAATCACAATATTAGATCAATATGCACAAGGATTCCCCATGAAATCCATCTACAATGCTCAAAATAGGAAAATGAAGAAAAGATGAACAAAGAAAGCAATAAAATCCTAATTAAGCATGCAAACTCTTGATCCCATGGGGGAGTTGGTGCCAATTGGTGTGTTGAAATTGGACCTTTCCCAACTCCTTTGTAAGCATGATGATGATTGATCCACTTTGGTTGAATTCCTGCATAACCTAGCTAAGAACTTGATATAGAGAGATGAAAATGGCTATGCTTGAAGATGGATTTGAGTATAATAAGTTTACTCAAATTGTGGAT
The DNA here is from genome assembly GCA_007115665.2 of Sequoiadendron giganteum. NCBI lineage: Eukaryota > Viridiplantae > Streptophyta > Pinopsida > Cupressales > Cupressaceae > Sequoiadendron > Sequoiadendron giganteum. The sequence continues at coordinate 267,665,891 of CM021105.1, forward strand.
GATAGAATGAGAGGAAGAGTCTCTCATTTATAGATTTCCAAATTGGAAGAATGAAGGATTTGGATGAATGTGGGATAAAAGACCAACCAATGAGAAGAGGCCACTTGTCCACATGTTATTGGAGGAGGAATGAGCACATTTTGGTCAATGTGCATGATAAATGCTATGAGATTCAAATTTGAAATTTGAATGTGACATGTTGGAGGGAGAAAGAAATGGAGTTAATGTCACTTGGCTCAACGAAAAGGATATGTAAGAGGTCTTAAATGCCTTGTTGGAAGGACCAGGTCCATTTGAATTTGAATTCAAATTTGAGGGAATATTCCCCCTTTATTAAATAAATCAAAGCAATTGATTTATTGTGCAAGTGGTAAAAGCTAGAGGATGTGACATAGATTAGGATTAAATTAACCAAAGGTTAGTTAATTTAATGAGAGATTAGGAGATGTGACAATTTTGACTTGAATTTATGAGCTGATTTAAATCATAATTGAGAAGAAAGGATTTTAATTAAATAAATGATTTTATTTATTTAACTAAAGGGGATAATGTTAGATTAAATCAAATAAGGTTTAATTTATTCAATTTAATAAGAAAACTCTAGGGATTAATTAAATTGATTAATTTAATCAATAGGGAAGAATGACTTAATCAAATAAATAATGATTTATTAATTAAGGGATGAAAAGTGATGTTAAGCTGAGAGTGTGATTCCGAAAGAAATGATGTTAGTAATCAGGATCAAGTGCATTGAATATTTTCCATGTCTACAATGAGAAACACCATAGAATAAAGATAGTTATTATTTAGAGTGATTAGGTGCATCAACACATGGAAGAGAACGAAAATCATTAAGTTGAATTTTATTACTCAAGGCTTTGCATTCATTGGTAGAATGACCATGCACTCAATGATATGCACAAAATGAGTTTTTTTTATAAAATTTATTTTGTGTTTTTGGAGCCCAAAAGATATCAAGCAAGCTTTGAGAAGCCTCAAAAAAATATGCTCTTGCTTAGTAGTACAAGACATTCCTTTCCTTTGTGATTTTTTTTTTCTTGCTTACCACAAGATGTCATACATATAGTAGATGATAAAGAATTAGATGGAGATGGAGATGAAGGTTGAAACCTAGACCCTATTTAGAAATGTATGGTATAGAATTCACTTGATTCCTATCACTTTATTCCATGCTTGCATTAAATCCATATTTAGAAATAATCTTATATCCAAGGCCATAAAATTATTCCAACTCAGATGAAGAAATTGTATTCACATTCTCTTAAGAAGAATTGGATTTTTTCTTGAGCACACAAATCCTTTTCAAGTTTTTTATAGTTAGGAATCTTACACTCATGATGGATGAAATTTAAAGAGACCCCATCACCATCATGAGTTGATGTTTTTGGATTTGTTGATGTAGAACTAGATACAACACAAGACTCTTTAGGTTTAGATTGGAAGATTTTGTATTCTCCCATAAAGGAGGATGTAAAATCTAATGAACTCCAATCATCATCTAAGAGTTTTGTCATATATGACATGCAGTTAGAATTATCATCAATTTGTATAGGTTCTTTGGACTTTAATGGTGAGATTTTAGACTCTCCTTTGAAACCAGGTGTAAAATATGAAACATAGAAAAAAAGTGATCCTAAGTCTAATGCAAAGAACCTAGGATCAAAATTTTCTTTTCTATAGGGTCATTTAGGATGCAAATCAACAAGGTGCTTAGATTGAATTTCAACCTTATAAGTGAGTCAATTAGACCTAGATCTACATCTTTTTAGGTTTTGGATATGAATTGGAATTGATTTGCCTTAATTGACCTAATTAGACTATGTCCCTAATATCAAAATGCAAGATTTTGACAACTGAAATACTGTAATAGAAATTTACAAGAAGATCTGAGAAAGGTAGAGCTCTGTGCACTTGTCCTAAAAATTTGGAGATGACGTGAATAGGAGGACAAAGCCACCCAAGGGTGTCTATGTCTTTGTAGGGATATTTTGGATCTATTTTTATAGTCCTCTCATGTTGGATTTGAGCCTCCTAATTCTTCCTACAAATTTGTCAGATCACTATTGGATAATTTTGTGAGTTTCTATGGCTTGACAAGATGTAGGGTTTTGAATGCAATAATGGAAAATAGATCTTCAAGATTCCTTCAATCTCCTTCAAACCTAAAACCTACATATTTAAAGAGAGAGGAAGGGTTGTTCCATTTATGGGCTTGCCTTATTCAAACCTCATGTTAGTGTTTCCACTTCCACAATGGCAATGGAAATGTCAATGATAAAAGAATATATGATAGGAAGGAATAATGAACCAACAAAGTGCTACAATTCATCGCCCTTCAATGGCTTCATTAAAGGATTAAATTCATACACATCACCTCAAGGTCTTGGATCTTTCTTTCTTGAATTTATTGGAGACCTACAAAAGGGATTAACCTTCACAAACAATGATAACATGAACATGCATAAAATCACATAGAATTTGACATGATGTTTGGATCTTGAATTGCTACCATAAATCACTAAAATGTTTCTCTTGACTTGCTAGATAGTGCTCTTGATAATGCTTGATAATAATTTTTTCCAATGGATGCTAGATAGATTTTAAATGATGCAATAACTAGGTATTTATATAGGCATTTATTCAATTTCCCACAAATTAGATCGTGATAGACAACATTTACAACCTGAATTGAAAATGGTAAAATGTTGAGATCAACATATTCAAATTTGGGACTAGGAAAAATATGGGGATGTTTCCTCCATAGGGCATATATGTCCCAACCCTATTTTTTGAAAAATAAGATGTCAGGGGAAAAGTGATAGATGAATGCATTTGTTTTCCACTTGCAATTTATTGGTAATTGTTAAAAATAGGCCATAGAATGAATAGTTTAGGAAATTAGGGGTTCAATCAGGTCCAATAAATTAAGAGGGAGCAAAACATAGTTTGAAATTATCAAGGGTGATAATTTACAACGATACAAAATCTAATGACCCCCAATCATCATCCAAAGATTTCATCATGGGTAAAATACATTCTTCTTTGTGTTTTACATGCACAGGTCCTACTTTTGAAGTTGGAATCAGAGTATTAAGAGAGTTGGAAGTATTATGTTTGGATTTGGCTTGTAAATTATAACATTTTTCATTTGCTTTAATCATGTATATTTTGTTATTATATTCATACTTCATCTCACAGTAAAGAGTAGACAAGACTCCCTTCATGGCGTGAATCCATGTTCTACCTAGAAGAAGATTACATGAAAGAGGTCATGGCATGATATGTATAGGTTTTTGTTAAATCATGGCTCCTACCTTAATGGGTAGTGTGATCACCCCTAATGGTTGCTTACTAACATTATTGAATCCATGAATATTAACATTATTAGGTTCTATAAGATTTTTGTCCACATCAATTTTATTTAGAAGTTCAATGCTACACACATTAAGACCCGATCCATTATCTATGAGAGTATGCTTAATTCTAGTTTTATTAACAACCACCATTATAATTAAAGCTTCATTTTTGTTTTGGATCTCAAGTGAGGGTAATTCATGTTGAGGGTGTATATGAATTTGTCACTTTCATACAATCAAACAAGGCTACTACATCATTCAGTCTAGAAAATTTGAGACATCAATCTTTTGTGAAGCCTCTAAGAGCATCCCATGGTATTTAGGTGATGTTTGAACCAAATTCCAAAGGGATATCTTGGCTAAAGTATTACGAATTTAATAACAAGAACATATTATTTACCAATGGGGTTTTTCCTTAACATTTCATTTAAGATTTGAGGTAGCAAGGGTTTGATGGATTTGGAAAAGAAATAGGACTAACTTACAACTTGAAAGGTGAGTCAATCTGCCCTTGACCAAACTTGGAATGGAATTGGGAAAGATATGCAATGATTTGACTAGGATAAGTATGCAAATAACTATTCTGATATAAGAACAACAGATCTGGAAAGTCAAGAAAATTCAAACTATAGAAATGGACTGAGCATAGTATTGTGCACCTATGGTTCAAATTTGAGCCTAATTTTTTAGGACAATGTAGTCGGGGGCACCAATATCATTTTTGACTAATTTTAGATTTATTTTCATAGTCCTCAGGAGACAGATCAAAGATTTTGTTTCCCACTTGTCACACTATCGAATCCTTGTCAATTATTGAGATAAGTGAGTTTTTGTGTGTTGTCAAGGTGTAAGGTTTGAATGTAACAATAAAAAATTAACCTTAAAAATTCTCCCAATCTTCTTCAGACCTAAAACATGTACATTCAAAGAGAGAGAAAATGTTGTGCCATTTAGGGGCTTTCCTTACTCAACCTTGTGTTAGTGTTTCCACTTCCATAATGGAAATGTCAATGATAGGGAGCCTATCCTTTTAAGGGATAAGGCTAAATGATAAAATGAATGATGAAGAAAAAATGGATTTCAATTCACCACTCATCAATGACTTCCTTGAAGGACTAAATTCAAACACATCTCATCAAGGCTTGAATGTTGCTTGCTTGATTGGCTTGAGGACCTAAAAGGGTTAGATCTCGCAAAACACAATGATAACATAAACACAAATAAACTTGACATGATGCTTTGATGTTGAATTAATTCAATATAGCTTGAAATGATACTCTTGAATTGCTTGATAATGCCCGATCACTAAATTTTCTAATAATCTTCACTCCTTGCTTGTTAGATTTCAAATGATGCAATAAATAGGTATTTATATATGCAATTATTCTAATTTCTCACAAATTAAATTTTGATAGCCAACAATTTATACTTGAAATTCAAATAATAAAATTCCACCTTCGACATATTTAGATTTGGAGCCAAAACAGGGGGACACAGATGCCCTAGGCGTTAGTCTCCTAGACCTATTTTTCAAGAATTAAGGTGTTAGGGGAAAACATTAAATAAATGCATTGGTTTTCTACTTGTAATTTATCAATAAATGTTTAAATAGGACACAAGATGTATAATTTAGGAAATTAGGTGTTCAATTAGGTCCAATTACTTAAGAGGGAGCAAAACATAGTGTGAAATTACCAAGGGTGATAATTTACGACGCCACACTTTGTAACTCAAAACTAGTCAATTTTGGATTGAATATCATGTAATATTTTTAATTTTTAAGCAATTTCAACATTTTTAGACTATGTACTATTGTTGTGGTAATTTAAATCCCATTCCCTGAACCGTGTGATATGCTTGTGTTATGTTGATAGTGTGAGTGTTATGTTGTGCACCATCTGATCTACCTCAAGCGGTTAAACTTTTCACCGAGGAACTAGAGCTCTGATACCAGTTGTTGAAATGCACAAGACAACTGAGAGGGGGGGTGAATCAGTTGTATCAAATCACTTTACTTATAAACTAAATATTTTCACCTTAACTTCAATCTATTATTAAGTGTAAACATGAAATACAAATAATAAAAAAAAACACTAGACCAAATTTACGTGGAAAACCCAATGAGGGAAAAACCATGGTGAGGATTAACTCACAATGTATTAGTAATTATGCAATACCAAATACAAAGGCTCACTGCCTAGATACAAAGGATCACTACCCAAATGCAAGGGCTCATTGCCTTTAAAGGAATCACTATCTAGAAAAGAGGCTCACTACCTACAGAAGATAAAAAGAGATAAATGAAGATCCACCACTAGGGTTCCACACATTCACAACTTGATCAGAAGATTGTAGATACCATCAACTCACTGCTTTCAGGAATCCAACACCTTGAAGTACTGTTGCCTCAATTCGCTTTTCCACTTTTTTCTTTTTGCACTTGTTCACACACTTGCTCAATTTGTGGATGAATGGATATCAAATTCGCTACAAATTGATTTGTTTTTATACCATCTTCAACCTTAGAAAGATTCTCCAAGGTCGGCTATACAATTTTATTTACAAATTCAAACTAGGTCGACTACTCAACATTCCTGCAGTGGATAAGAATGAGAGAGGACCAATTACATATTTAATTTAGGAACCAAACAACATCTTGGATCAAGCACACACTTTATTAAGTCGATGCAAAAACTTAATGTAACATGTAGACACCAGGTCGGCTAAACCTAATGAAAACACCAATGATATTTGAAGTACACATATCTCTAGCAAGATAATCACACGTGAATCAATCAACATGCTTCACTAGAAATTTTACCAATTTTGAGAAAACCTTAGGTACATCTACAACAATTACAACAAACTTCATTCACAGAGAACTCTTCACCAATCCACCTGGACCAACCAACAAAAATACAGGAGCTCTAGAGCAAGTCTTCCTGAGCGCCAAACCACAAGCAAATTTTTCAGATTATAGAAGCCATCAGAAAGATTCATCTCCCAGATCTACAAGATTTAAAACCAAATATCAGAAGACTGCAGAGCCAAAAAATTTCTCCCAGTCCACAAACAAATACTTTTGCCAAACCAGTTCACACACCGGTGAACATATCTTCTACTCTCCATCGACCCAGAAGCTAAAACTTAGTATATACGATCCATTAAAGCTTATGAACATACTTACAGATTTGCACAGGCATAGGATCAACATAGAAGAAATGTGGAGCACAATACTAGAGCACACTCAAAACACACTTCAACACTGCTTTTATTATTTCTCAAATTTTCTCAAAAGCACTTGGCAAAAAAACAACTACAACTTCATAAATATAGCTCCATTTACTCTAAGCACTTCTACAATATCTCAACTATACAAATACCATCTATACACAACCTGAACTATGTTAACATCAATGACAACATTAATGACAACACCACCAAACACATCTATACTTGCAACAATAGGTCTATGGGTTAGGGGCCTTTTTATGACCATAAAACCCCTTAAATAAAGTCTAAATCCCACTCTAATTACCCACTTATGAAAAGTGGCAAAAATTGGAATTGGTGGGGTGGTTGGGTGGTTGGAAAGCTATGAAAGGGTGGTTGCCTTTCCCCTTCTATTTATTCTCTCTCCTTGAGAGGAGAAGGGGCTTCTCTCTTTTTTCTTTTGGTTGGTTCTTATTTTTTGGATGCCTCCTCATTTGGGAGGATATTTATTGATAGAAAAAAGGAAAATATGGGTGAGGAATAATGGAGGAAAGGGCTTGGAGAAAGAGAGAGATTTTTCCATATTTGGGTTGAAAAATACCTTGGTAAGATCTACCCTTTATGGTTTGAGTTTTTTGGATATGTAAATGAATGTTGGAGTGTTTCATTGGATTATGTATATCTTTGTTGCTTCTTATTTAATGTGTATGCTAATTTATGGTTTGAAATCTATGAGAAGATTTAATATGGATAATTTGTGACGGTGTTGTGTGTGTTGGGTTTTTTTGGGTGCATGACAATTAGGCATTACTATCAAATCTAATCCATTCAATTTGGTATCAATATGGAAAGAGAAAATATGGAGCTAGCCTCTTTATCTTGACGTGAGAGTGAATATTCTTATCCTTCTTGCAGATAATCTCATTTAATCATAAATCCCTATATTTTAGTCATCCATTTTTGTTTTCCTCATGAGGACACCATTTGCTACTTGTACTAAACTTTAAATTCTAGAAAACCTTCCTATTTTTTTCTATTTTCCTCTATGACTTCCCAAAATAGCATAGAAGGTCATGTAGTCACCAAAAAGGACTTGAAATGAAAAGAAAAAGTATGGAAAACTAGCGATACTATATTTCATTACTCAAAAGTATTTAAGGAATGGTTTGGCCTGAGTTTGGATTAGCTTTCATCAATGGTTTGATAAAGGGAATTATGGTTCATTTAATATCTTGATTTGGTCTTGCACCTACCTAAGAAAACCCATAATTATATTATTCATCATTACTCTATTGTTTTGAATTATTTGATGTCATGGCCATACTAATTTTGTTGCTAGTGAATTTTTATTTTTTTGCAATTAAAATTTCATTCCATAATGAGCTATTTTCTTGAAAATTTTCCTATATTTATAGCTACCCTTCATCTGAATTTGGGCATGATAGGTGAAATTCTTGGTAAATGATCCTCATGGGAGGATTTTTCTAGTGTTTGGTATTTTCTTCAATTACAAGATAGTTTTTTCAAGGTTCATGGACATGTCTATAACATGTACAACATGGTTTATTCCTACAATCTATCTATAAGACTTTTTGTGTCCTAGTTATTTCTAGCTTCACTAGTTTGACAGTTGAGAGCTAGTTATTCATCTATTAAAAAATATACCCTTTGTTTTTGCATTGAACTTGAACCCTAAACCCTTGATTTTTTATTGCATTTGAAACTTTAACTTGGCATGTGACACTTACCTGGACTATAACCGACATTTTTGGCCTTCACTCGAAGCACCACTATTCACCTTCACTGTTTGTGCACCACTCTTTTCCTCCCTCAGACGTGGTCTATGCATTCTCACAGGTTTGCATTCTCTATCCTACCAAAATGAACTAAAAACCTATTGTTGTTGGTTCATTAGAATCGCTAATAAAATAAAATAATGCCTTCGATCAAATTTATGATTTTATTACTTTTTAAAAATTAATGAGAACCTTTGATCGAAGATGACCTTCGATCTAATGTCCATCTTTGATTGAAGGTGTTTCTATGAAGACCTTCAAGAGAATGACCTTCATTCGAAGAAATATCTTTGAATGAAGGCACTTCAAAAAGTATTCCCCACTCCCTCCAAAAAAATTGATGTTCCAAGTTTGCTACTACTTGGAAGTGGGAGAATATTAAAATTTAGGAAGATTCCAAGTTCTTTAAGTCATTGAATATTTGAAAGATGTTAGATATAATAAGTAGAACATGTTGGATACAAATTTTTATAAGGGAAGATTTTGTTAGGGAATTTTGAATCTCTCTTCGTTCAACATATAAGGAGAAAAAGAATATCAATAGTAGTATGGATTGTAGCCAGGGTGTTAATTTAAAGGTGAACTTATTTAGAGAATTAGAGAGAAGATGAGGTAAGGAACTCTTGGAGAAAGTTTGGATATTGTTGAACAAGGATCTTCAAGCTTGCATTGGTATAATAATATAGGCATATTTTAGAGAATTTCATGTTGTATGGTAAGTGGCATTATGTAAGTGATAATTTTTTTTATGGTGGAGGAGGATTAATATTTTCCTCTTAACTGAAGGAGTAATTAGTCAAAGTTGGAAGGCCTAAATTGTTTCAATACAAATGAGTGAAGATATTAAGGTGATGAACCTTAGAAGGATATTATTATGACAAGAAGTTCATTCTATCAAGAGTATTTTAGGTTTGGTGTTCTAGCTATCACCATGGAACCATATTTTGGTTCTAGGAAATACAAGAGGAGAGAAGTGGATAGAGAGGAGAAGCTAGAGTAAATAAGTTGGAGGAAGGAGATAACTAGAGGGGAGGATATGCTATATGATTTCATGGTCTACTTGGAGAGAGAGGTTTCCAACCTAGATTTGTTAATTTTGGCCACTCAAATTTGAGACATTGCACCATAGATATGGACATGCTACCTAGTGTGTGCATTAGACATTCAATGTCCAAATTGCTTCTAGATCCTTTTTGATTGATGGGTCAACTAAGTTCATGTTTGATATTTCTTACATGGTTAGCTATATGTGTTAATGCTATCAATGGTAGCCAAAAACATACTTCATTATAAAATTAAAGGGGTAAAAAACTATGTAGATTCCTTCAACTACTAGTTTGGTCACTTTCAAGGGCCAAGTGAGAATATATACAAACATCACTAAGAATTCATGGAATTAGAAAAAAGGTTTGAAGTTAAATCTATCTCCTATTGTAAATTTCAATGTCCTTGTCCACTATGGTGAAAGGCCTAGTATTTATTTGTTAGATATTACACCTCTTGTTAATAATGAAGTATGCAAGAATTATAATTGTGGATCAAGGCATAAAAAGGGGCTTACATAATTCCCCCCATCACCCTCTTTTGGTAGGTTGTACATCCGTGTTAGTATGGACCAACGAATGGAGGGTTGTCTAATTTTCCATCCCTTTAGATACTTATATATAGAATTTAAGATAATCATTACATTTAGGTTTTTTGGCTTGTGTATATCATGATGTATACTTGTCAATATTAAATACAATATAATATGGATTTTTTTATATAGATTTATGGTCATAAATGCAATGAACTTTTCGTATTGGTTGTAAACTTAGTTAAGACAATGTTGGTTGGTTATATGATTGAGACCATTTAATCATGGTGGTTTTCCCCTCTTCTATTACTTAGAAGGGTATTTTTGTGGCCATTGAAAGAAATACTTTACATTCTTTGATGGGTTTGATGAATCACTTGATTAACAAAATTTGAGCCTTCATACTCATTAATTGCAAATTCCTGGATGCCTAATCTAAATATATAAATCCTTATTTTTTTTAACTTTTTAAAATTTTAACATTATTTATGTTTATATAATTAAAAATAAATATAATTTAAATTTATATTTTAATAAATTATGTAATAATAATTCTATAATTTCGAAAAACATAAATTAATACTCTTATCTCTTTATTTTGAAAATGAACTACTCTCTACCACCCTCCTCTTTTTAAAAATATTGTACTATTCTCTTATCAGTAAATCTAAATAAAAAAAATTCATTAAAGAAAGAACATAAATTAAAAAAGAATGAAATGAATAAAACCGTCATATAAAACCTTCATATCATAAAAGAGGAGACCTTCACTGACTGACGACATACAAAAGGAAGGAAGTAGGACTTTTTATCCAAAAATGATAAGGACAATGGTGCAAACAGAATAGAGCAATAATGTTAAAAACACCCTTCCCAACACAAATAACGTAATGTGCGAGGAATTCAATTATTTAATAAGGATATGTTTCAAATTACACAATGTGTGCTATGTAACTCTTTCACACTTGAGCAGCCATAGCAACAAAATCAACTACGATCTTAAAATTGGAAACTCTGATACTCAAACCATAATGGAAAAAGTACGCACAAGAATTTGCACAGCACAATATTGGACCAAAGATGCTTCCTTATTATTCAAAGATACAGAACTTACAAAAATTACAAAGCATAAAATCACACCCAGACTCAGCTGATAATATCTGAGCTAAAAGAAACTTACAAGCATAATGAAAGAACTGCGCACAAGTATTGGACGAAAGATGATTTCTTATTATTCAAACATACAGCAACTGTACACTCCAGATTCAATTGAACCAATGCAGACAAGCTATCATTGAAATGCCGCCTCCGAAGAATATCAGCCAATTAAGATCCCTTCAAGGCAGATTTCTGCTTTAGGATGCAAACTCGCCTTTTCCATTTTTTTTCCCAATACCATCTATACCTCTAAATGAATTTTAAGTCTATTTTCTACGCGACCAAATCTTCTAAATAAGGCACCTTTAAAATTCCACATGATTCTTTGTGTTGCACACTGAGAAAGTAAAAGTTTTGTCTCTTATTTATAGCATAAAATGGCATGGCATGCCTTATGCGTGTTCTCTCTTGAGAAAGTAACAAGTTTGGTGTGCTGTTTATATAAATTATTATAGGGTTGAAATAACATAGTAGTATAAGGCCTATATTCATTCCAGTGAATGTACACCGTTCAGTTATTTGAACTTATATCATGAAACATCTCTCATACTTTCTGCATGTTCTGTCTTGAGAGTGTCACAAGGTTGGCGTGGTCTTCATATTTTAAAGATTCTATTTTATCGAACCTCTTTATTTTGTCCACTTCATATCTTAAAAAAATTCACTAATTTTTATCTTCATAGATTTATGGTTTTTTTAAGTCTTAAAAAATAAGAGAAATCATGTGTCATGTATATATTTTCGACTTAGTGTTAAAAATGTATAATTATTAAATTAATTTTTTTAATAAATTGTTGTAAACAATGTGTAAGATAGTCTTTCTTACATTTAATTTGGTAAATAGCCCCATCTATTAGCAAATCCCACCATCACACATCTCCTCATTACACCTAGTTTTACAAGTATTTTGTTTTCCCTCTCTAGATTAGATATGCATGTAGAACTAATCTAGAATAAGACCACAACCATGGATTTAGCTCCTAAAGTTATAAAAAAAAAATTAAAAAAATTCTTTCAGTAATTGTTAGTTAGCTAATTAAATTATGAATTACACCAAATTACTCACCATGGTTGAGTATTTAAGGACTAATCCTAATTAGAAATGAATCATTGAATGTATATCTAAAAATTTAAGAGCATACATTTATAAAATTGATTGCATATAGATAAAATTGATTATATTAACTTTACATCATCCTAAACATATTACATTATTTTCTATTGTTCTAAATTTTTTACAAAGAGTCTTGAAGTTAAATAATTAGGTGTCATATTAAGGAGTATACAACCGTCACAATTCAACAAATTCTCCAAAGATGTTGAAACATAAAAAAACCAGGACATATATGGAGTTCAATAGTATGAGTTTTCATATCACTTTTTACAAGTTACAAGTTTTTTCTCACATAAGATTAGGATTATATTTATGGACATCACTTCCCAAATCATGTATGTATATCTCTAATTGTACATGTGCAAAAATCTCCAAGTGAGCAACTTAAGATAAAAAAATTATAGCTTGACAAATGGATTCTTGAAACCTCTAAGGAATATGATATCATTTCACAACTTCAAAACATAAGCTAAACCATATCTTTGGGGTCTATTACGTACATCACATTTTTATAACCTGATACCATGAAAAAAATCTTTTGAGAATATTTTAGACACTTTTGATTCTATTGATTCTAAGGACTACCATACTATTTTATTTCATGAAATAGAACTCCCACATGAGTTGGTTATCAATGAATCATTATGTTTACACATTGTGGTGAGACATGCTAAATTAAATGTAAAAATACAAGTTTTGATTTGTAATGATTAGTGATAAATTAAAGAAAAGGCCCTTAATTTTTTTTTGTAAAATCCTACCGAATCTTGCCTAAGTGCATGATAAATCCTTCATTTAAGAAAAAATCATTCATGGTGAATTTATGAACACCACTCAAAATTTGTATAGAATCTAGATGAGTCATAAAAAATATTGGCTAATTACATGAAGTGCTTTTTTGAAGGCATTGGAGCACACACAATGTGAACATTTCAAAAACTGATATGAATGAATCTATACCATTAATTTTCTCTCTAATCTAATAGCTCTGATTTATTTCTTGAAAGCAATAAGAATGCAATTTAAAATGTTCACTTGTTCTTGAAATTCCTTTTAGACCATTATATTTTGAATTGATTAATGGTACATATTCTTAAGATATCTATCTTTGATCAATATATTTAATATAAAAATCCAAAATAAATATAATGGATTAAAATTTTAAATCACATGTAAATTCATTCCTAGGAACAAATTGGAACCTTTAGATTGAGGAGCAAATCAATAGTGGAAAATTGACATGTATGACTTATTTTGATAGATTTATTTTGGCATGTAGTTTTTTTTTTTCTTTTCTGATATAAGGCCAAAGGCCTACAATATTTATATTAATCTTCTAGTTGAAATGCATTCCTATAAGTTTAGAACATCTAAGCTAGGGGAGAATATTCATCCCATTGGATTGAAAGTTTAACTTGCAATTCAAAAAAAAGACATGAGTGTAGCCAAGGCTCATCAATGGAAAAATCAGAGAAACATCTATAAACTACTCCCTCCCAACATGTAGTTTGGATCCATGGCTCAAAATACTTGGAGCTCAAATATCCATCCAAGTTTAAACTCCCAAATTCCTAGAAGTGGTTTCAAAAACATGCTATCAAATAAAATTACCATTTATGGTACACATATGAATAAAGAGGACGAAATGACTGGACTATACATTACCATCTGCTTGTATATAATTGATAAATTTTTTGACCCATTAAAATTCTTGGATCAACTCAATATGCAACATTTTCTTAAGGAAGCTTGTACTCTACCTCTGCCCGCTCTCTATGTTCACACAATGCCTTAACTTCGATGTCTAGTATGAAAGGGTAAAAGGTTAATTCCTCACCCAAAACCAAAAGACGCTCCAAGTTATAGGGCTTGGGATACCAAGACCAAAGGAGGCAACATCCATCACCTCCTCTAGTCCACCTAAGATTTTAGGTATAAACAACTTGTGAACCATTTCCACCACCTCTACCTTCTAAGTGTGTAGGTCTAGTACTTCCACCATGAATCATGAGGAATTTTATAAATCCACCCTATACCACTCATCTGACACTAGAAATTCTCAACCCATAATGAGTTTAATCGCTCCAATCAACATAAAATCTGATTCCAACATGATTCACTTCAATCGAAGCTTTGAGATTGCACCATAGAAGGCCATCTATCTAGGGGTACTTGCTAGGATAATGGGAGTATCCATGTCTCCTCACCGAAACACATAAATCCCTTGTAGAATATATACGAGCTATGAATTTTAGACTTATTTGTCAATTAACAAGCACCAATTGATAATAATATTCATGTGTGAGGAGGCACCCCAACTAGTGTAGCAATAGATACTAAAAAAATTACTGTACATGTATTTGATTAGTGATAATGGATTTTGATCTTCACATGTGTGTATCTTCAGACATGGAGAAAAATCGCAAAATAAATGTTGGCATGACCACATAACATTAGTGAATGTGGCTAGCTTCCTTGATTTTGGAAAGGCCTCTCCACGTTAGAGTAATTAGTCATTAATACCCATAAAATCAATTTTTAAATGCAAGTGTGATAAGAAGGGAAAACCACCACCTTTGGTTGAGAAGGCTTTGCTAAAGTTTAGAAGGCTTCCCAAAATTTACAATGAAATTTCTAAAATAGAGTTCATGAGTGTGTGTGATAGTGATCACACACTCCCATGATCTAGATCTGAAGGTGACAATGAACCAATGGTGCATTATCTATCTTTCCTTGGCCATGAACCTTCTTGAATCTGTGCCCAAGTGACACATGGTGCTGGTATCTATAGTAGGTTCTTTAAAAGCTTTTAGGTCCACTCTTGTGGTCAAGCGACGAAAAAACATGTGGCAATATTGTGCAAGTATTAAAAATAGACAACAAGGAACCTTTGCATGAACTTCAAGCTCAAAATACTCTTGAACTTATGCAAAAATGGCATGTGGCATTATCAGGTGTCAAAATTAGTATGTTTTCCTTATGGAACCTCCCTTATGGTAATACAAAACAACAATCATAGTGAAGTCATTTTGGCATAGGCTTCAGAGCTGCTTTTGAGGTCATGCAGTGAAAAAACATGTGACAAGATCACACAAGCATTAAAAAGATCAATCACACACCTTTCCACAATCTTTAAGCTCAAAATTTTCTTGAGCTTGCACCCATATGATACATGGCATTATCGGGTTTCAATCTCAATATGTTTGTCTTTTGGAACCTCCCTTGGAGGAGAGCAATAAAAAATCAAAGGAAAGCCAAGCTAGAATAAAGCCTTAGCATACCCAATCTGGGGATGAAATGAAACAACTTTTTCTTAGCACTTCAGATGCCAAATTTAAGATTGCACTTTTGGAACCTATCTTGGAGGATTTTATCTCAAAGTGCATGATATTTATCACCCAAACATCATAAGCCTCTATATGACTAACCCAAGGATCAAAGAGCCAAAATCCACAAAATAGACCAATGTCACCCCTTTTTGCAACCTTCAAGCTCTAGACATTTAGAACTTGCATGCAAAATCCATGTGGCACTATCAAGCATTGGTATCAAAGTATAGATACTTTGGATCCTTCCTTGGAGAAGAGTTGCATTATAGTCATGACCGTATCATGTAAGGTTGAAGAGTCAAGAAAATAATCCCACAGACCAAATGAGACAACTTTTACAAGTCTTGAGAAGACTCCAGGCTTGAGATTAGTCCTTTTGATCCACCCTTGGAGAAAAATCATGTCTAGAGCACATAGCATATCGCATAGATTTAAATTCTCTTCAGTTCTAGTTTGAGACCCAACCTATAATTTACCACTTGAGACCCTAGAGGCACTGCTCCCTTGACCTTCTTTATAAATAATTTGTGCAAAATCCTCCAAGTCGAGAAAATTAGATGGATCGATTTGTAAGATTTCTGACTCCATTTTGCAAGTGTGGTTTTCTAAGACTTTTACTACCAAATTAGATTCCCTATAGCAATGTGTAATTGTTACTAAAGAAAAATGCTAAATGAGCTTCCAAATTGGTAATTGGTTTTAGATGTAAGAAATACCCTAATTATTTTCTTGACGGTTCTTGCATGCATTAATAATGTTTAAAGAATCTCCTTCAATGTGTATATTTTTGAGCCAAATGTTGTGTGCTCGCTTTATGCTTTCTAAAAGGCTATGAGCCTTTGCTATATTATTGTTAGTAGGCCCATATGTATATTTAGAGACAAACCTTTTAGTAATTCTCCTTTTTCATTGGGGATTATATAACCTAACCCTAATAGACCCAGATTACCTTTAGATGTGTCATCAAAATTTAGTTTCACAACATTTTGGGGGGTGGGGGTGGGTTTGGTGCACCATTTTATTGTACTTCTATTAAATTTTTGGCCCAAATAGTTTTATCCTTAAAATTTGAAAGTAAAACAGTTCTTGTGTCCAATATTGATTGCAACTTATGTTTTTGATATTGAGGAAATTGGAGATTGTGGAATTTTTTCCATTTAACATTGGATTTGAAATTTTCATTGTTCATTACTACATAATGCTTGAACTTTGATCCCCAAACTACTTCTAGACAAGCCTGGGCCTCCTATAGACCATCAACTGTAGTTAATAGAGGGTTACCATTCTAAGAATCTTCCCAAAATTTAACCTTTTCCCATTGTTGATAGTCCATGATAGGAAAGGTGAGAGTACATCTCAACATGTGATGGTGAAATTCCACATTTTTGAGCCTTCCAATGGATTTTCCAAAGTGAATATTATTTTTGGGGTTTTCAAGTATAGGTACTTTGATCTCATGATTTGGCTCCATTTTGATGAAGGATTTTCATAGAGCTTCCATTTTAGCTTCATGTGCCTAAGGCTAAATTTCTCAATTCTAGATTTTGAATGCAAATACTTCAAAATAATTTTTCCTTGCATATTTTTCTAAGGAAACTAAAGGTATTTTTTTGGAGTTGTCCAAGTTGCCTCTCCACAAAAAATACCTAGTTTCTTTGACAATGTTCTCATGAATCCCTTTTTGTATTTTGAGCATTGATAAGAAGTAATTTGGAATAGTAGATAGAACTGCTCTCATCATAGTAAATCTCCTTACTAGTTGTTGAACACCCAAAATACTGAGATGAGGGGTGAATCAGTATTATTTGAAACCACTTAAAAATTTAAACATACATTCCACATAGAAAATTCAATTTGTAGTAAGAAAGGAAAGCATTAAATCAACCAACATCACATAACACATGAACACCAATTTTTTACGTGGAAAATAAAAAATGGAAAAAACCATGGTGAGGATTACCTCACAATATATTATAATTAGATATAAGATATTATAGAATTTCTCATTGTAGGTGGATTCACTATCTAAGTGGACTCACTAACCATTGAAAGAAGAAAATATGGAAAAGAGTGGTGGCACAAAACCAAGATTTTAATTACTATAATAGCATCTAAGACATGCATGAATTATAGTTCCATTGATCTACACTAACTCTCTACTTTGCTTTGCATTCACCTTATACTCACATAATTTGCATCAACAATTTATTATTATATAACACATGATCCAAAACATTGAAAAATATCTTACATATATACCTTCTTCATCCACAAACACTTACAACATCAATTAGGTCGGCTTAATTAGATGTATTATACAAAATATACCTTGTTGGCTCATTATACACACATACATGCTTTGCACCAAGATCCAAAACTCATCAAAAATAAAAATAGGTCAACTTGGACCCATAATATCTCCAACATAATAGATAAGTACTTATTCAATCTCAACAATATACAAACCTTATTAGGTCAACACCAATAATGACCTAATATCAAAACTTTACCAAATTTCCATTCAAAATTTGATGTGCGAGCCTTCAAAATTTATGCCAATTGGAATTTAGGTGCCACTGAAACTTGTCAACATCTCCAAAAATCTACAAGACTAGGTACTAATCCATAGAGAAGTGTGGATTCACCAAATCATATACACTGAACTGAAAACCTCTATTACTACCAGACTTGATATATTGCCATGTTCATAACTTTATCACCAAAAATAATAATAATGTGAAACTCTAGATATAAGCATCTCTAACATCCAATAAAATTATATAAAAAAATTAAAGAAAGATTCTACACAACAGACCAATACGGATTCGATTACTGGATGACCTATACACAAAAATACCTGTTTTGACATAGTCAATTTTCCACTTCATCTGATTAGTACTGGATCAAACCTTCTTTCAAAATTTCACTTTATAATCATCTTCAAAAATGCTCGAGCTATAGAAATTGGTCTACACTATGATCTTCATACCAGAATGTAATGTTGACATCAATGGCAAAACTATAATGCAATGCACTCATCCCTCATGCTCATGTTTGAAGTAAGCATATCAATGAAAAACTCAATCTTTCAACACTAGTGACAACCATCTTCCCTTCAAGGATGTTACTTTTCTTTGAATAGTTGTAAATATCTTGTTTTAAAATGAGGCTTTTTGAGCTCCTACAAAGAAAAGAATACCCAGGTAGCTATAGGGAGGTTTATTCTATCTGAAATCTAAGATAAAGAGGATGTAGCCAATTATTAGAGCACTCTTTTTTTGAATTTTTTTACTTCCTCGCTTTAGTCATTTGACCTAAAATTAGAGAATAGTTGTCTAGCACATACTTTATATTTTTGGCTTCACATACTGAGGGATGGAAAAATAGTAATGTATCATTTAAAAATAAGGAATGAGTGCAAGAGATGTTTGATCTTGGTATTTTTATGCCATTCCACTTACTTGTTATATGGAATGCTGAAATTTTCTGGCTCAACACTTCCACCATCAAGATGAAGAGGAAAGGGAAAAGAGGGCCCCCTTTCCTAACTCCTTGAGAGGTAGAGAAAAAATCATCTAGAGAGTCATTTATGAGGACTAATAATTTAGCTATTTGAGATAGGAAAGAATCCATTTGCACCATTTTGTAGCAAAACCTAGCCTTGTCAAAATCTTTGATAAAAAATGCCAATTTACTTTTTCATAGACCTTCATCATGTCTAATTTTATGATCATAGCTGGAATTTTATCTTGATGATTTGAGTGTAATATTTCATGAGCTATGATTTCCCCTTCAGCTGTCTCTTTTCCCAAAACAAAACCACCTTGCTCCTTTGAGATTATGATTGGAATGGGTTTTGTAAGCCTTAAGGTAATAGCTTTAGAAAAAAAATATAAATGGTATTGTAGAGGGAGTTGGTTCTAAAATCTGAAAATGAGGAGGGAGTTTTGATTTTAGGTATTAAAAAAATATGAGTGGTATTGATCTCTTTTAACATTATGTAATTTCTATGAGATTCTTCTAGATCCAAACATATATCTCTTCCCAGAAAATCTCAACATTTATGATAGAATAGTGAAGTGAAACTATCCTACCCAGGAGCTTTTTCTAGAGAAAGTACAAAAAATATAGTTTTAACCTCTTTCATGGTGAATGGAACCAAGGGAATATTTTTATCATTTGGACTAAGTTTCTTTAGAATGAAATTTAAAAACTCTTTTACTTTTTTTAGCCATTAAATCAGGGTCTCGATTCACCAGTTTGGTAAGGAGGTTGGAAAAGAATAGGACAACCTCATTTTGAATATGATTCTCATATTTTAGTAATTCATTAGATACATAATTTATATAAAATATTGTGTTAGCATTATGTTTGACCTTGACTGAGTTGTGAAAGAGCTTGGTATTCCTATCCCTCTCTTTTAACCAAGTTTCTCTAGATTTTTGTCAACTTCTTTGAGTTATTTCTAAAGTTGATTTTGATGGTGGAAGGATTAATTTTTCATAAAATTTTGAATGACTTATTGAGTACTTCAGTTTTTTGAAATAGAAGATTTTTTTCCAAAAATATTTTTGAAATGGAGATGGTTTTGTTGTATATGGAAAATGGGGTTTAGATGCTATCATATGACTTAGGTTTTGGAAGAATGAAGAAGACCATATCATAATGAAAATTTTGTGTTGCAATTGATGTCACCATGTTATATGAGTTGCAACCACAAGTTTAAATTCAAAGTTGATCCGGTATTCTGAACTGATATGCAGGTTTTGTCCTCTGGTATTTCGATCTGCAATCCTCCTCTGGTGATCATAGTTGCTTGCAATTTTGGGAAATGACTTTTGTATGTTGGAAGCTTGTAAGCTTAGGATCTCATGTGTTTAGGTGCTCGTATGATGAGTTGGAATTACTTTGGTGTTACATTTTGCTATTAGGTCTATCTCTGTCCGACCTAATAAACAATTGGTGGTATAGTGGATTAATTTTTGTATTGTGGATGTATGTGCAAAATATCCTAGGTCCAATCTGACATTATATAGAATGCTACATACCTGAATTGTTTTTGGAAAGATTTTGTACATGTGCTTGAAGCTGAGAGTTATCTTTTTGGTGAATAAGGGATGCATTTAATTAGGCTGACCCAATTGATGCTTGTGAATGAGTTAGATATATATATTGGATAGTTTTGAGATTGAAGTGTGTGGAATGAGAAGGGATGAATGTGAATATGAATCAAGGTGAATATATGTCTATTGCTATGCGAGTTTATTGAGCATCAAAGGAAATGAATATGCACTTGTTAGGTGTAACTCCATTAGTTCATATTCTGGTTGTAAGCCATTTTGTTATTGTATATTTTTAGGTAGTGAGCCTCTCATTTTGGACAGTGAATCCTAGTAGTGAGCCACCCTTTGTAATATCTTATAACCAATTATAATATATTGTGAGCTAATCCTCACCGTGGTTTTTCCCATTCTGGGTTTTCCATGTAAAAATTATGGTTTTCATGTGCTGTGTGCTTTTATGTTCTGTTAATGATCTTGCTCATTTTTACTATTATATGTATTAGAGTAATTGGATGGTATTTGTTCAATAAGTTTAAGAAGATACTGATTCACCCCCCCTCTCAGTATCTTGGGCATTCAATAATTGGTATCAGAGCTTGGTTCCTCTGAAGAAGCCTAACAGTTTGAGGAAGATCTTGAAGATTGAACAAATGGATGATAAAGAAGAACTTCAGGCAACCCTTGATGATATTGATAAAGCTGAAAATGAAAACAAAGATCTGAAAGGAAATCTTGATGAGGTAAATGAATACATCCAAAAATTGAAAGAGCAATTGAAGAAATTCAAAGAAAGACACAAAGAAGTAAGTGAGCAATTAAAACAAGCAAATGAAGAGATTATTGGATTAAAGGTGTAAGTGGAGGAAAAGAAGAGAATTGAAGATTGTCTGAATACAGTAGTACAAAGCAAGTTTGATGAATGCGCAAGGCTTGAACAAGAAGTGGTAAACCTAAGAACAGATTTGAAAAAAACAAAAGTCTTTTAAGATAGTTTCAAAACAAGCTCCACCAAGCTTGATGAATTGATTGTAGGACAAAGACCTTCTAAAGAAAAAGGTGGTTTTGGAAATGAAGTTGGTGAAAAATCTAAGAATGTGCAGACCTCAAATCCAATGGACAATCAAAAGACTCAAGATAAATGGAAGCAGAAAAGAAATCCAAGAAACTTTGCTAGAAGATTGCTTATCAGACAACCAAATGCTAAAAGGTACCTATATTTCAATGGTTTTTATTTTTCATGCAATAAGTTTGGTCACAAGACAACAAAGTGTAGAAGTAGAATAAACCAGTATGTTGGATCCTTCTCTGAACAATGTTTTGCATGCAAAAAAGTTGGACATAGAGCTAGTGAATGCAAAACTCATATGCTAAATTGGTTTAATAGAAGTAGAATGAATCAATATTTTGTTGGCTACTATTATACATGTAATAAGTTTGGACACAAAGAAAATAAATGCAGATCAAGGGTTAATGGAAGTCAAACAAATCATAAAAGTGTTTTTGATACAATTACAATAAACCTGGACACATTGCAAGAGTATGCAAAAGTAAAAGGGGAAAGCAATCTGATCCAGTAAAGAAGAATGAACCAGTGAATAAAATTGAAAAAGATGAGGTTAAGAAAGAAATGAACAAGATATGGAAAAAGAAATAAGATCCAACAATATCATATGCATTTGTGCCCTCATCTGGTGTAGACAATCCCTCTAGGAATTAGACCTAGCATGGTCTTAGGGGTAGCTTTAACAAAAAAATATTCAAACCCCCTAGATATTTGGTGTGCCAGTATTTTACATGAAGATATGTTGTATGGAATGGATAAACAAATTTTATGCAAAAGGAATTCCTTCAATGGTACTAGTAAAGCGAGGAAAGAAGGAAAAGGCGACAAAAGAAAATAACCTCAGCATCACTGAAGAACAAGAGGAAGAGGAGGAAGACCCTGCAACAAAATTGGTAAGAAATAAAAGAGAAAGCATGTCCTCTGGTGAAGGTGCTTCATAGGAAGCAAGTGTTGGTTCTAAAATATTTCATTATGTATCATCCTCCGAAGAAGATGAAGAACAGGGTTTTGGTGTTCATGTGCACACCAAACCGAAAGCAAAGAAGGCTAAAGTTGCAGAAGAGGTATTTCCGGACCAGGAAGAACAAAAAGCCTCTCTGGTAAGACCTGGTTCCCCTCTTAGATTAGAGGCTTTGGTAAATAGCTTGATACATTTTTAAGATATGTTGCAACCTACAACATAAATTAATGATCAAGTAGTTAGAGAGAACATAAAAACATTGATTTTGGCTATTATTCAATATGTTATCAGTTTGGAAGTTAGTTAGGATCATGTAAAGAATAATGTGCTTGAGAAATTGTGGGAGGCTCTGATGAAAAGGAGATTAGAGGCTGTTGAATTGGAAGAGAAGATAAGAAATGAAGCATTTGAAAATATTGGGTCCTCTTTGACCCCAGATGATTTGGAAACCTTGAAGAAGGTTTTTTCAAAGATGTTTCGAATGAAGAAAAGAGTAAAAACCTTGATGATAAGAGACAAGAAGCAAATAAAGAAAATAAGGAAAGAAAATGCAAATTCCATTAGGGGCATGATTGAGAAATATGGCATGCTTGGTCCACTCCCATCTAGTTCTGTACCTAAGTAAGGAGAAGATGTTTCTATAGAGGTTAAGGAAGACACTCCTTCTGGTACAGGTGATACAAACATTCCTTTGGAAACAAATGATGTAGATATTCCTCCAGAAATAGGTAATTTAGGTGTCCTTCCAGAAATAAATGTTATAGTTGATCCTTTGGAGATTGAGAAACAAAATGAGGAAAATTTTGATTTAGATAAGCATGATGTTGTCCCTCCAGAGCATATTGAAGAAGAAAAGAATAAAGATGAAGGTAAAAGGGATGAAGAAGAGAGGAGAAAAATAAGGTGGAAAAGAAGAAGAGAAAATAGAGGAAGAAGAAAAGGTAGAAGAAAAGGAAGAAGAGAAAGAAGAAAGAAATGAGGAATCTATTAGAAAGAATGAAGAAGAAATAAGGTAGGTTGTGGAATCAAAAAGGTCCTCTGGAGAATCTTCCTCCGATGATGATGTTTTGAAAGGATTTTTATCCAAGAAGATCAGCTTTCGATTGGTGATTCCTCTGGAAATTCTACAACTCCCCATGATTCAAGGTAGTGTGGATTTAGACAAGATTTCTCCTATTCATAAATTGGTGCTAGGGGATGCATTGCATGCATCTGAAAGAGGAGAAATTTTGGAAACACATAAGAAGGGGATATAGCTTATTGATGATTCCATCAAAGCTTTATAGGAGGTCACACCTGGTACATCAATGGATACATCTCTCTCTGGTAGAGAATTTAGAACTTCTATTGGACTCCTTTAAGGAGTATGCTTCCAGACTTGGTGAGAAGAAAAGGCAAGAGGTTGAAGAGAAATTGGTAGAGAAAAGGCTTTTGGCACTTCATGAAAAGTGTGCTCTGGCACACACTAATGTTGAAAAGAGCCTAGAAATTGTGAAGGCTTGTGATTTCGAAGAAAATACTATATTTTCTTATTGCATAAGGTGGTTAGATTCCACACAGAGCATCAAAGATCTCATGGAATCAATTGAGTCTCAGTTGACAGTTTTTTCTAGTACATGCAGTGCATCTAAAGATAGAGATTGGTCAACTTAGAATGCCATCACTACTCACAAAGATAAATTCTTTATGTTACAAAAGCAGAAGGAATATATCATTAGAAAATTTGATCTTCTAGGTGACAGTGTGAGAATGGAGTACACTCTGGTAGCCAATGCTTTGGATAATGTAGAAAAATTGGATAAAATCAACCCGACTCTGGGTACATCAAATGATGTTGAAGAGAACCCGATGGAGTTGAAATCTCTAAATAGGATGTTGATATCTGCTAAGCAGAGTTGGGAAAAAGGAAGGACAACATGGTAAGGTATTCTCAAGGAGCTTCAAAGCTCACCTTCCTCTGGGTAATTTTTTTCAAGTTTACACATTTTTGGGAGAAAATCCTAAGGGGGAGTTAAGAATTTTTTATTCTTTTTGATCACACAATGTTTCAGATTGTCCTTGTATATGCATGCATATTCATGATTTTTTGACCGCCCTTTATCCTTGATGTCAAAGGGGGAGAGAAAAAGAGAGAAAAGGGGAGAGTATTGTACATAAGGGGTTTGTAAATTATTTTGGCACATGTTGCCATCAATGACAAAGGGGGAGATTGTTGGAAGAATGAAGAAGAACATATCATCATGTAGCTTTTTTGTTTTCATTGATATCACCATGTTATATGAGTTGCAACTGCAAGTTTAAATTCAAAGTTGATCCAATATTTTGAATCGGTATGCAGGTTTTGTCCTTCGGTATTTTGATCTATAATCCTCATCTAGTGATCATCGTTGCTTGTAGTTTTGGGAAATGGATTTTGGATGTTGGAAGCTTGTAAGTTCAGGATCTCGTGTGTTCAGGTGCTTGTATGATGAGTTGGCATTACTCTAGTGTTACATTTTTCTATTAGGTCTATCTCTAGTTGACCTAATAAATAGTTGGTGGTATAGTGGATTAATTTTTGTATTGTGGATGTATGTGCGACCTATCCTAGGTCC
The DNA here is from genome assembly GCA_007115665.2 of Sequoiadendron giganteum. Classification (NCBI taxonomy): domain Eukaryota; kingdom Viridiplantae; phylum Streptophyta; class Pinopsida; order Cupressales; family Cupressaceae; genus Sequoiadendron; species Sequoiadendron giganteum. The sequence goes on from CM021105.1 coordinate 267,691,135, forward strand.
AAGCCGACATGATATAGCATGCTACATGCATGAATTTTTTTTGGAAAGATTTTGTACATGCTTGAAGCCGACAACTATCTTTTTGGTGACTAAGGGATGCATCTAATTAGGCTGACCCAATTGATGCTTGCAGATGAGTTAGATATATATATATTGTATAGTTTTAAGATTGAAGTGTGTGGAATGAGAAGGGATGAATATGGATATGAATCAAGGTGAATATATGTATGATGGTATGTGAGTTTACTGAGCATCAAAGGAACTAAATCTGCACTTGTTAGGTGTAACTCCATCAATTCATATTCTAGTTGTAAGACATTTTGTTATTGTATCTCTGTAGGTCGTGAGCCTCTCATTTTGGATAGTGAGTCCTGGAAGTGAGCCACCATTTGTAATATATTATAACCGGTAATACTATATTGTGAGCTAATCCTCACCATGGTTTTTCCCATTTTGAGTTTTCTACGTAAAAAATCTAGTGTTCATGTGTTGTGTGCTTTTATGTTCTGTTAATGCTCTTGCTCATTTTTACTGTTATATGCATTGGAGTAATTGGATGGTATTTTTTCAATAAGTTTAAGAAGATATTGATTCACCCCCCTCACAGTATCTTAGGTGTGAGAGAGGGGGACCGCCCACTACAAGGCCCTAGGTCATGAAAGGCCAAGAGTGGAAAGGATTCCCTAACCCACCTTAGTTTAAGGGGAAGTTAGGATGACAAGGATGAGGATGATGAGTATTATGAACCCTTCGATCATCATGCAATCCCGAATGTTGGAAGGAGACCACATGAGTCAGCCTTTAGAGTCAGATTCATGTTTCAGATAACTCTTTGTTTGAAGATGAAAGCACAGTTTCAGGATGACAACACGATGCGCTGGCGTCCCATAGGTGTGTTGGCATTCGTACGTCCAAAGAAATGAGAAGACAAGATTCCAACTTGAAAAGGAAGACTATCAACCTAGTCTAGGAATGTTTAAAGTGATAGAATGAGATTAAGAGGGAAGAAAAGAAAATGCGAATACGATAAAATAAATGTATTACCACCAAGGTGACAAAGACGATCTTGTAGAATGCTCTCCTCGCTAGCTTGCTCCATGCACTCTCCACTTGCACACAAGGAAGGGGGAAATTGTTGGGGCTGTATAGGGGCCTGCCTCAATCAGACCCCCATCTTGGTGTTTCCACCTCCACGGAGAGCCAAGTTTGGAATAGCAAAAATAAACGATAAAGGAAAGAAACTAGAAGCTACGTAAACACAAAAAACTACAAGTAGTACATGCTTACCTAATCAAAAGCAAAAGGAGAGAAGGAAGGAGCTTACTGCGTTCGTCCAAAGCACTCAAGGCTTGTGGAGGAGTGAACGAGAGGGATTCAAGCCTTGATTTCCATGGTGTATGTCTTGTACTCACCTTTTTGGAGTGATGGAGTGATAGATTGCTGCAAATGGAGTGAATGGTGCTGCTACAAGCTTGTGAATGCTTGAACATAATGGAGAGAGTGCTTCAAAATGATCTTGCCAAACTTTCCCAACTTCTACTAAAGAGTGCAATGGATGGGAGAGTCAAGATTATGAAGAGATGGATGAAAAATGACCATATTCGGTTTGGCCAGCTGAAGAGGGGCATTACTCTTCGACTTCCAATCAGAAATGTAACACCTTTGCAATCTCGAGCCACAAGAATCTTCCAAGGACATAAGCGAGCCACACGGATGTCCTCGATAGAAATGCCCCCATTGACACACAAACCAGGCACCAAGTGGAATGCAAGCAGTGGGCTTAAGTGGAATTAAACCTCTGCTTTTGATTCTGTAAGGTGTTAAAGGGAAAACAGGGGATTTTCACTAGGGGTGCAAATTCACATTAAGACATTTTGTTATTGTATCTCTATAGGTCGTGAGCCTCTCATTTTGGAAAGTGAGTCTTGGTAGTGAGCCACCATTTGTAATATATTATAACCAGTAATACTATATTGTGAGCTAATCCTCACCATGGTTTTTCCCATTTTGAGTTTTCTACGTAAAATTTTTGGTGTTCGTGTGTTGTGTGCTTTTATGTTCTGTTAACGCTCTTCCTCATTTTTATTATTATATGCATGCTGGAGTAATTGGATGGTATTTTTTCAATAAGTTTAAGAAGATATTGATTCACCCCCCCTTGCAGTATCTTAGGTATTCAATATTAGGACATAGAGCATACCCAGTTTTCACCTACTACATTCAAGGGTAACCCTAGAGATCTCAATGCAAAGGAGAGGGAGATCTTGCAATATGGTTGTGTTAAGGGCTGATTGCAAACTAGTAAGGGGTTCATCACCGAGTAAGAACTTTGAAAGACAAATGAAATGAAAGTATGATGCAAGATGAAATGAAAAACCCTAATATGATATAATGCTTCACTAAGTGACCTAGAAAAGTAAATGAAACAAAACAAAAATCTACAGAATAAAATGTGTGCACCCAGGAATCTAAAGATGGTTGAATGGAGCTCCAAAATACTAGAAAATCTAATCTTAATGCTGAGTGAGACTCATTCAATAAGTTGGGTGAATCAGTCCAAAATCTAGGTTTCTGTGTGGGAACAAGAATCTACCAAATGGGTATCCAAATTTGCAAAAATCTGAATTTTGACTGAAACTGAGACTCATTCGCTAGAAGTGGTGAATCAGTCTAGTTAGGATTTTTGAAGCTTCAAAGTTTGAATATGCTCTTCTTAGTCAGCTCAATCTACTTTTACAAGTTTTTGGATCCAAATATCTATAAATTGACATGTAGGTGTTCTCCAATGTTCTCCAAGGCTTGATGACAACTTTGACAACTTTGAATGACTTGACAAATTTTCTCCAATCTTGCTCCTTAGAAAATCTACAACTTAAACCTGCAAATCACACTCAAAGGAGAGGGAAAAATGTTATTTTTTTTAGTGGATAGGGGTTTTCCTTGGTCAAACCCCATTTTGGTAATCAAACCTTGAAATGAAATGAAATAGGAATGAAGAATGATGAATGAACAAAATATGATGTTGCAACTCACCAAACTCTATCAATAAGATGCTGCAAACATGTGTGAGATGGCTCCAATAGATGTAGATCTTAACTCTTGCTTGAAGGTGATAGATCTTAAATTGAACACTTGTTTGAATCATAAACCCTACATTACAATAGTCTGTGACATGATGATTGATGCTTTAATTATGCTCTAGAGTTCTTGATAATATTCCCTTGAAGACTCTTGAATGATCTTGTAAACACTTGAATGCTCTTGTGAACTCAATTATGCTAGTATGAATTCTCTCACAAAAGTCTTAGGTGAAAATGAGTGAAAGAACCTTGTATTTATACTTAATTACATGCAATAAATCCCAAAATTACAACACTACAAGTCGACATTAGATCTAAGAGGATAAAATCCTACCAAGAATTTGAATTAATTTTGATTTTGAGCCACATGAGTCTCATTCGCCCAAGGTGGAAAATGAGTCCCATTAGGCATAATGTTTGGGACCAAATTTAAAAATGCTTACAAATGTGTGAAACTAGGTTTGGGACCCAAAAATCTAGGTGGGACTCATTCACTCAAGGTGGCAAATGAGTCCCAAATCACTTAATTTGGGGCCATTCAACTTGCAACACTTGAATTATGATTGGGTAATTATTTGTGTCAGGATTATCCTCGAAAAGACACATTAAATGAGGCTTGTGGATGAAATTTAAGGCCAATTAAAGCATAAGAGAGCCCAATTATTAATGATAACCCAAAAAAGTGTGAAAGTGTGTTACAACACTTTACAACACTTTAGATAAGGCATGATTAAGGTTTATTAGGTGTAGTTAATTAATAAAACCTTATAAAAGTATGAAAATGTGTTACAACATTCTACAACACTTCAAAAAGGTACCATTCATGTTTATTAGTTCACAAGGGCCCAAGACCTAATGTAAATGTGTCAAACACATTACAACACTAAATCAAGGCACCATTAAGCCTAGTTCACAATGAGGGCCCAAACAAGCAAGTAAAAAGTAGAAGGGATAATTTTTTTGTTACCACATTCAACCCCCACTTTAGTGAGAGGATGAAATTACTTCAAACTCACACTAAAGTAGACACACACACACATAAAGAGGGGTCTAAATGCACCAATTATGGAAAGATGGGATGCCAATGATCAAGAGGGGTGATCAAGGCCCTAGGATCAAGATCCCATGGAAAACCAACATAGGCACAAAATAACACACATGAAAATGATTAAAGAGCAACAAAAAAGAACAAGCATGCATTGTCAACGACATAAATACAATGAAATAAAAATAAAAAATAAAAGGGGTGGATCAACATTCAACCATTTTTCCATCACGTGGTGGATTAGATCTAGGCTGTTTGTCCGAAAAATGCATACTCACTTTGAGGCAAAGAAACTTTAGGCTGTCTGCTGGGTGAGAAGTACAAGAAGGTGAAAAACATAAACTCATGGTTGGTATGCACTCACTCACACACATGAGTGGCTAAGAGAAACTCATGCCCTCATTCGGATTCTCGTCAAACCATACCAGAGTTATACCTCTTGATAACTTTAATAAGGTGCCACACAAAAATGATCTTCGAGCTTCATGATACAAGCAAAGCTTTGTATGATTGGAGCTCACGAACAAACAATATGGCTCTACAAGCATGCAAACTATGTTATTCAAGGTGGCCATACAACTAAAAATGAAAATGCATTAATAAGGAACGTTCAAAGGAGTCTTGCTTAGTTCATGTGAGGTCTCAACTTAGGGAACATTTTGCCTAATGTTTGTAAGAGGACCAATTAAAGAATAAAAGATTCACAACTTAGGGGATGCAGTGTGTCACATCAAGCCACTAAGAGGAATGAAATATGCTAAGAGAGATCATGCTCTTGAATGAAATCACACCCAACGTCATCCACAAAGTGAGAAATGCATCGTATAAAGGAGGAATAATGCACCATGAACCATGAAAAAAAAAGAGATGAAAAAGAATTTTGCCAATGTATGCCCCCACTTTAAAAAATTGCTAAAAACCATAGTTTGAGAAATTGCTTGAAAGTAGAAAATGAAAAATGCTAATAATAATGAAGAAATTAGAGCCAACATGGAAATCCCTATGCCAAGTCATATGTTTCCAAGTAAAGCTACGTCATGCAAAAGAAAAGGAAAAGAGAGGGGTTTCCCCCAAAAATGAAAACACTAAACACATAAGGGATCTATGAATTTGGGGTTAGTATGTTATTGCTACAACATTTTTAGAAAGCTCAAATTTGTCATCATTCCCCAAATACTCATAGAATTGGAAGAATGACACAAAGAGAGCAAAAAAAAAGAAAAACCTTTCGGGTCAACATGGAAGAGACATGAATGTCTCAATGCCTTGCATCATCCCCAAAAGGAAAACAAAAGACAAATGAAAAATATAAAGAAAAAGAAAAGGAAAAGCCTCTTGGGTCAACATGAAAGAGACATGAATGTCTTAATGCCTTGTGTCATCCCCAAAAGGAAAACACAGGATAGATGAAAAATATAAAGGAAAAGATTTTGGGTCAACATGAAAGAGACATGAATGTCTCAATGCCTTGCGTCATCCCCAAAAGGAAAACACAAGATAAATGAAAAAGGCAAAAATATTTATGACATAGAGAAGAATGAAGGTACAAATAGAGGAATGTCACAAAGAGAGAGAGATACATCAAATAGAATAGCATGAGGGATCACAATACACACATGCAATCACACAAAAGGAAATGAAAAAGAAATAATGTAAAGACTACTAAGGTACATGGATGTCAACCTAAAGTAGATCATCCACATCCCAATCATGTTCATTGTATATCGAAGACAAGAAAATAGCCAAAGGGACAATAGCAAGTGTTGAACTAGGACCATCACCAGGTTCAACACTCTTCTTAGGAGAATTGTCGTTTAAGATCATGGAAGAGTAAAATAATGTATTCAATTCATTATGTACCTCTTCATCAATTTTAGAAACTTCCTCATCGTCATCTAAATTAATCACAACAAGAGGTCCAATTATAATGTCCATGGAAGAGTTCAACTCTTGTTGTGGTTGTTGTATTGTATTATTTTATTTTGGGGAAGGGATAGAGTCATTATGCACTACTTCAGTCAAGTTTGGATCTTGATTTTTGTTGTTTAATTCTTCATGTAACCCACGAGCAAGGGAATGATGTTGACACCTATGTTCTCTAGAACCTTTGTTTCTTTTAGTTTTATTTTCAAGTTGTGTTTGTGTAGGAGCAGGTTGATCAACCATTGGTTTCTTTTCTTCCATAAGGGGAGGAACTGAAAGAACCAAAGGAGGTTTTTCAACCACTTTCTCTTTGACTTTGTAAACTTGTTTTATTCTAGGAGGTGTGACAGGATTGTTTTCATTGTCTCTTGGTATTTTGTAGGAGATAGGTGAAGGTTTTGTCTTAGGTTGGTCTTGGTTCTTTGGGATTTTTTTAGGTTCAATTATGGTTTTGTCTAGGATGGTAGGCTCAGTTGTGGACAAAGACATGTTTCAAAGGGATAGTTCTACTATTTTCTTCGGCTTGAACTTTTGATAGGACAAGAAAAAGAAGTCTTCTCTTGTTTTTATAGGCTCTATAGTCTCAGGCCAAAAGAAATCTAAGGAAAAGTTTCTATGGGAGGACAAAGATTTAAATCCACTATGATGCACAATAAATATTCCATCGTCAAAATGGAAACTTTAAGAATTTATGCACAACTAAAGGGATGACATTCATGGAGCAAAGCCATGAGTAGCCTAGCTTCACATGAAATTGGTATGATTGCGGGATGATAGATAATGAGATATCCAATGTTTTTAGTCCTATTTGTAAAGGAAGAGTGATCAACCCCATTGTAGGGCAGGTGAAACCATTATGTGTCTTGATCCATGCTTTTAGTTTATCATATATGTCTTGATAGATTTCATGCAAATGTAAAAATTCCTCAGAGATCACATTCTCTCCATAGATGGGATCTATTAGTATCCCATTAATGGGCTTATCACAGATACAGACGACTATGTAAAGATGACCACTGGGTGCATGTTTAAGTATATCTTTAGAGGAGAAAGCAATTTCAAGAGGATTTTTAGTTCGACCCTTATGAGGAATGATGTCTATCACTCCTACCATATCATCCATAGGATCATCATCAATAGGATTGTTTTGAATGGTATCATTGTTATCATCATCCGTATCAACATTCATCACATTATTCTTTGTAGTTTTTCTAGATTTGACAAATGAAATGTTATGATTAGGCATGGGGTTGGTAAAAAATTTTTGGTTAGGAGGGGCAATGGACTTATTTCTATGATCATTAATACCTCCAATGGAAAGATGACCGAAATCAATGAGGTCTTGTAGTACATGTTTAAGATGCTTAAAATGTTCTATGTCATGTCCATTTTTTCAATGATAATGGAAATAAGAACTTGATCTATATCTTGTAGGTAATGCTTTACTAGAATTGGGTGCTTTAATGGGGGGTAGGGTAATCATATTTTGTTCTATAAGTTATAACATTGTATTATGAAGGGTATCAAGTAAGGGAGTGAATTGTCTTTTCGGGTCCCCATAGCTAAAGGGTATCATGGATTTAACAACAACTACTTGGTTATTAAAATTTTGAGCTGTTTGTTGAGGGGGATTGAATTGAAGGAACCACTTATTCTATTTTCTAAATGGTTGGGAGTTGTTTTGGTTTGTGGGCTCAGATTTCTCAATTCGGCTAGAAGTGGATTTTGTATCTCGACTACTAATCAAATTTTAATAATCATGGAGGGTAGTACACAAGAGCATTAAGGATGATAATTTCATCATGGTAAGCTTATCTTGTATCTTGCTTTGCAAATTTTCTATGAAAATATTTTGAAGGTGAGGATTGGGAACCTTGACATCGATTTGCGAATAAAGCAATTGATAGCATGAGATAAAGTCAATTATATTTTCATCTTCTTTTTGCTTTCATATCATCAAATCGGCCAAGGTCATCTTAGGAGTCATATACACTTGGAAATGATTGAAAAATGCTTCAACAAGTTCATTGAATGAACAAATTGAGTTGTTCGGTAATGAAGAGAACCATTCCAGGGCAATATCTTTCAAAGACCTAGGGAAAAGCTTAGCCAAGAGTTTATCATCAAGGAAAAAGTCACTACACAATGCGGTATGGGCATTAACATGGTCAGAAGGATCTTCATTTCCTCCATATTTCTCAAATTTAGGCACCTCTAAACCTTATGGCATCAATGTTCATAATACTCCAAGGAGAATGGACTAATTTTAACATAGTATGTAGGTGGGCCATTTTTATTTTGGTTGATGGTGGAAATTTGTTTTTGAATGGATGAAACGGTTTGGAAGAGTTGGTTTATGAGTGGGTCATTGCTTGCATTATGAGATGGAGGTGAAAAAGGTGAAAGGGTGTATGTGTTCGAGGGAAAAGTGAATGGAATAGTTATAGGTGGTAAAGTGGTAGGAGATATGACACGAGATGCCAAAAAGGAACTAGGGATGCTAGCAAAAATACCCAAGGAAGAAATCACATTACTAGTTGGTTGCATTTTTGTTGTGACTTGAGGATTGGTATAGGTAGGTATTGAGGCAATTGTTGTGGGAGGAGGAATTTGAGTTCCTCCTTGGCTTGTGACATTGCTTGTAGGTAAAGGACAACTAGTGGTTGAGGTGAGGTGCTTTCCAAAGATTTGAACTATGTTTTTCACAAGGCCGAGTCCATCTTCACTTTCAGGCATGCAGTTAATGTTATCTATGGTAGGGATGACAGTAGTTGAAATGTTATCATTTTGCACTTGATGTTGTAGGTTTGCTAAATATTCATGGATTTGAATAATGTTTTCTTGTGGGAAACTATCATTCCTTGTTTCAACATGCATCACACTACTTGAAGGCAAAGAGTTATTAAGGGTATGGTCCATACCTAATGTACGAGTGTCAATACTAGGAGTGAAAGAGCTAGACAACCCAATATCCACAATGATTGTGCTATCGTGGGATGACATGAGTCTCAAACTTTGTCTCACTATAGTATTAGAAATAGGACACCAAATACTCATGCAAGGGCTTCTAAATGCAAGATTAATGCAAATGAAATGCAAGCTAAGAACAATGGAATACTTATAACAAAAAAATTAGAAACTGAGATAGAAAGGAAATACCAAAAAACAAAAATTTAGAAACAAAGCTTTAAATGCCGGAAAATGCAACGCAAAATTTACATTGGGACTAATTCACCCAAGGTGGCGAATGAGTCCCAATGAGAATTTTTTTTCAAATTTTTTAGAAAATTTCAGTTGCTTTTTATTTTTTATGATCTATATCTTAGATGAAAATGCAGATTTTGTTTCATTTTCAATGAAATGAGATGCAAAAATGCAAGCTATATGAGTTTTCACTAATGCAAAATTTAAAACCCTAGAATGCAAATTAACCAATGCAAATCCTAATGCAATGTTAATGCAAGCCAAATCTAGGATGATGATGCACTCCAAATCAAAATTATAATGTCCTAAATGCAGGTTCACCAAAATTTTGTATATGGAAAATGGGGTTTAGATGCTATCATATGACTTAGGACATGTAAAGAGTGGAAATCTTTAAAAAAGAAATTGACAATACTTTAAATAATTTCATTTACTTTCAAAATACAGTCGACAATTCATTCATTTAGACATCATAAAAGACAATCGATTCCAAAACATGACTTAAGTTGATAAGATAGATTCAATATATATTCAAAATAAATAGATACATGTGTCAAAATACTCTTCAATGATAATCATACATAAGATGTTGTAATATAAGTTACAATTCGAAACTTAGGCATTCAGTCACCTTAAGCTCTACAATGCATATTTCAAGAAAATATAAAACATAAGTGAAGATATCATCCTTTGATCTTCAATCCAACAACAAATCTTCATAAAGAAGATGACAACAAGGATCAGGCACTTTTTTTGCCCAGCCTCGAAGCTTACTCTTCCCTGGAATTCCTTAGTCATTCAAGAAATACCTGACCCTGCACTAATTGCTTAGCAAAAAGTAGTCTACGAGCAAGATGGAATCTAGTGCGTGCCTAGTATAACTAGTAAAACCACAAGCATTTTCATTTTTCTAATTCATTTAAGAAACAAGCAAGTTCGATACTAGGATATGGTAGAGAGTTCAATAATTCCATCTATTTCAATGATCCTTAAGCTACTTGGCCAAGTAAAATGTCATGCATGACAATAAAGCAGTTTTGGAAAAGCAAAACTACACTCTCTAATAACCCATATTCGACACTCATCCCGGAAGGTAACTTTCCCAAAACATGACATGCACATTCATTTATCAAGCATGCATGGTTCCAACAGTCAAATACAATCTTTCAAAAATAATAAAATAGAAATCTTGTTTGAAGCGAAAACAGTTAAAAAGTTGTTCTTTTCATCATTTAAATCCATAAATGACATTAATTTAATATATAAATCGAATAAATTAAATATCAAAAATTAAAATAAGGTGTATTTCTAGTATGTAATTAAGTACATATTTAAAAATAGTCATCAAAGAGCACACGTTATTTCGTTATATTACTCCTTAGTTTAATCCTGGTCACATTTGTTTGGTTTCAAAGTAAATCATATTTTAACTTAATTGATTTATTTTCTATTTTCCAAACTTGCAGAAAATAAATAATTAAATTAATACTTTTCAAGAACAGTTTTAAAATAAATCGTTTCAGTTTTAGTTTTTGAATGTTTTGAGTTTCATTGTCTAATTTCATTGATTTTAAGCTCTATTTCGAAATTACGTTAAAAATTTATAAGATATTTAAACAATTTTTTTTTTTTTTTAATTCTTTCAATCTGAAAACAACATGTTCGGTTTAAACATATAATTCTTTTCAAATCAAATTCTGAGTTTCTCTTAAATTTGTAAAATAGATTAAAACTAACGTTTCTGTTTAAGATTCTTTTAAATCTAAATTAGAATGATTTTTTCTGTTTGAATCTCTTCCTAGATTTAATCAGCTGTTTTTATTTCATGTTTTCAATCAAATTCTTCCGAACATTTTTCAGTTTCCAAATTCAATGTTTTCTGGAAAAAAATCACAATTTGACATTTAAGAATTCAACAAAATTTAGAAGTAACAGAAAATTCTTTTAATAGTTTTCAAAATCCATACAATAAAATAACATTTCATTCAATTTTAATCTATTCATAATTTGTTTAATTATTCAAGATCCTACCTATTAAATTCTGGAAATGATTTTGTTTGTGTGCCTCCTCTATATTTTTCTTTTTGTTAATCCTTTGTTGCTAGTAATTATTGAAATCATACAGTTTTTTGTTTACCTGATCTCCTGTTGCCTATTCTCCTTCTCTGATTCCTACCTGTGCTAGGTGGCTACATAGGAAACAAGTGGGAAAATCGTCCCTTAACCGTGCATGGAGGTTTGAGTAGGGGAGGAGCTAGTGCTTGCCTATTCTCTTGTTGCTGGTGTGGTGAGTGGAGAGACCTTTGGTGGCCACGTCCTTCCCTGTTATAGCTGCACCTATCCCCTTATGCATGGGTAGTGGAACCTTGGGTGGCTGCGTAGAATGTGAGCCTCCCTACCTACACCTCTCAAGACTCCCTTAGCTAGCTACATAGGTGAGTGGAGGTCCATGGGCATGCCTTCCTTGGCCGCCTCCCTACCTTCTCCTGCCCTATGTCTATTTTCTCTCCATGCGCTGCAAGACTCTCTCCCTTTTCTTCACTATTGACTTCGTGGTATGTAAACACAATCCTTCCCTCTGTTTCCCAAATAAGATAAAATCCCTATCCAACACCAAAAATGGATTTCTGTTCTTTTTTTTTTTTTTTTTCTCAAATTGAATTTCAAAATTCTCTTCTGACTGATCTCCTTCTCATGCATTGATGGAGTTATGAAGAAATGAGATCCCCAATTTGAGGTTGATCTCCAGATCAATTCTCTAACTCCAAGTTTCAAATTTGATTGCTTCTCATATTGATTGAAGATATTTTTCTTCTTTTTGTTAAACTAAAGTTTGATTTCAATTTCAAATTGACGTGATTTGTTTTCTAAATTGTTTTCAATTTATTTCCAATAAATCCATTTTAGCTATTTGTTTAATTTCTACATTTAAATATTTTCCTCTTTCATAATTTTCAAATAAAAACATATAATTTTAAAACACAACTTTTATTATATTTTATTTAATTCCGAAATAAAAAGTCTATTTCATTAAATTTTGAAATACAAGCATCTTATTTTCAAAAAATGATAAAATATTGACTTAAAGAATTTAGTTATTTAAATAAGATCTATTTTCACACAGTTAATAAAATTGTCATTTAAACAGCATATATTTTTCCACATTTTGGAGAAATCAATAAAACTAGATTTAAAATTTGCAAACACAGTAATCACAAAATGCATTAAAATATAAACTAAGTGAGTGTGTGTGATTCCATCATACTCATAAACATCTAATGGCTAAAATGACTCTACCCGATCGTTGTTCTCGCCTTCAATCACTTTCACCTATTCCCATGTTCACTTGAACTTGAGTTTTTTATTAGCAATCACAAACCCCAAATTAAATATAAATGCATTTCAATTTAAAATTCAATTTCATTTTAATTTCAATTTAACTTTGATTTAAATAATCAATTAACCTCAATTTAAATAACAATATCATGATTAATAATTGCATTTAATTAATCAATATAATCTAAACATGTCAGGACATAGAGCATACCCACTTTCCACCTACTACATTCAAGGGTAACCCTAGAGATCTTAATACAAAGGAGAGGGAGATCTTGCAATAGGTTTGTCCTAGGGGATGATTGCAAACTAATAAGGGGTTCACCACAAAGTAAGAACTTGGAAATAAAAATGCAATGCAAGTATGATGCAATGCTTCACTAAATGACCTAGAAAAGTAAATGAAATAGAATAGAAAGCTAAAAAATAGAATGTGTACACCTAGGAATCTAAAGATGGTTGAATGGAGCTCTGAAACAATAGAAAATATAATATTAATGTTGAGTGGAACTCATTCGCCAAGCTGGGATAATCGGTCCAAAATTTGGGTTTCTATGCAAGAACATGAATCTGCCAAATGGGTATTTGAATCTACAAAAATCTGAATTTTGATTGAAATTGGGACTCATTCACTTGAAGTGGTGAATTAGTCTAGTTAGGGTTTCTTGAAGCTTCAAAGTTTGGATCTACTCTTCTCAGTTTTCTCAATCTACTTTTGCAAGTTTTCAGATCTGAATATTTGTAAATTGACCTGTAGGTGTTCTCCAATGTTCTCCAAGGCTTGATGACAACTTTGACAACTTTTAATGACCTGCTAACTTTTCTTGAATCTCTCTCCTTAGAAAATCTACAACCTAGACCTACAAATCACACTCAAAGGAGAGGGAAAAATGTTTTTTTGTTAGTGGATAAGTCAAACCCCATTTTGGTAATCAAACCTTGAAATTAAATGAAATAGGAATGGAGAATGATGAATGAACAAAATATGATGTTGCAACTCACCAAACTCTATCAATAAGATGCTACAAACATATATGAGATGGATCCAATGGATGTAGATCTTGACTCTTTCTTGAAGGTGATAGATCTTCAATTGAACACTTGTTTGAATCATAAACCCTACATCATAATTGTTAGCTCAAAAAAAAACATGATGCATGAAGTCTTTGACATGATGATTGATGCTTCAATAATGCTCTAGAATTCTTGATAATCTACCCTTGAAGACTCTTGAATGCTCTTTTGAACACTTTAATTCTCTTGTGAACTCAATTATTCTAGTATGAATGCTCTCACAAAAGTCTTAGGTGAAAATGAGTGAAAGAACCTTGCATTTATACTTAATTATGCAAGAATTCTCAAAATTACAACACTACAAGATGACATCAGATCTAGGAGGATAAAATCCCACCAAGAATTTGAATTAATTTTAATTTTGGGCCACATAGGACTCATTCTCCCAAGGTGGCGAATGAGTCCCATCAGGCATAATGTATGTGATCAAATTTAAAAATTCTTAGAAATGTGTGAAACTAGGTTTGGGACCCAAAAATCTAGGTGGGACTCATTCTACCAAGATGGTGAATGAGTCCCAGGTCACTAAATTTGGGGCCATTCAACCTAAAACACGTAAATTATGATCGGGTAATGATTTGTGTTGGGATTATCCTTGAAAAGATACATTAAATGAGGCTTGTGGATACAATTTAAGGCCAATTAAAGCATAAGAAATCCCAATTATTAATGACAACCCTAGAAAAGTGTGTTACAACACTTTAGATAAGGCATGATTAAGGTTTATTAGGTGTAGTTAATTAATAAAACCTTAGAAAAGTATGAAAATGTGTTACAATAGTCTACTACACTTTAGCAAGGTACCATTCATGTTTATTAGTTCGCAAGGGCCCAAGACCTAATGTGAATGTTTCAAACACATTAAAACACTAAATCAAGGCACCATTAAGCCTAGTTCACAAGGAGGGCCCAAAAAATCATGGAAAAAGTAGAAGGGATACTTTTTTCGTTACCACAGGTTCCATTGTTTGATCTCCCCTTTTATAAATTGGTGGTGTTTTGCTAATTGGTATAGTCTAAATCTTGCTATGAATGGTGCATTCTCCCACCATTGTTTGATATGAAGCACGAAGTTATCATGCATGAACCACATGTTTTCAAATTTAAAGGATGGTTTATATTTATTTGGTGTCACATTCCAAGGAATATCAAGCTAGATTGGATAATGATCTAAACCTTATAAATGAGAGGATTGATGTAAGGAAGCTAAGGTAGCAAACCATTTAACTTCCTACACTAATCTTGATTGGAGGATAATACAAAAAATTACATATCTTTATAATAGTTACAAAAAATTAAACAAAAATGAACATAAGTATCTTGCATACCACAACATAGTGATTTACACAGGGAAAAACATTTTAGGAGAAAAAACCCATAATCAAAAAACTATGCAATATATCATTCAAAAATCATAAAGATTACAATATACTTGCAGAGCAAGCTTCTCATAGGAGTATCACCAAATAGATATCTAGAGGTAACACGATCACTATTAGACTCTTAAAATACATCATAATACATATTCGTAACACAACACCCTCATAAAATAGGGTTCTCTTCTAGGGAAAGTCAAGCCAATAAAATATTGATTGTCATATTTTAGACCTAATGATGAACAATCTAGATTTACAATAATAAAATATAAATAAAATTTTCCTTTGAAGGGACTACCCTAAGCCCCCACTGTGGTGTGTAGTCCCCAAACCCCCTGCTAAGGGGATGATCCCCCAAACCCCTCATGTTGGGGGGGTGGGAGACCCCCACACCCCTCCATCACTGTAGTATCAACAATAGCTTATGTAATTGCAAGGTTGAGACACCTATTACCAAAAAATATCCCACTTGTTGAACACCTTGTAAAAGCAACGTGAGGGTGTATAAACATCATATCTTAATTGCTAGGGGCCAAAAGGTCCATAGACTCTGAACACCATATGAACTTCTCTATGATCATAGGTTTAGTTAAAGAATCGATAAAATTCATCAAAGTCTTTATCTTAACTAGTTTCACCCTATCATATTCGACCATATCTCTAAAAAAATGATATTATACATCAATGTGCTTGGTTTTGGAAAGGAATTTTAGGTGCTTAGCTAAACATATCACACTCTAACTATTGTAATAAATTTTCATTGCACCTTGTTTTATTCCAATTTGTAAACACAATCTCTTAACCCAAATGGCTTCTTCACAAGAATGAGTAGCTGCCATATACTCTACTTCAATAGTGGATAAAGCAACCACTACCTGTCACTTACTCATCCAACTAATTGTACCACCAAATAAAGTAAACACATAAGCAATGTGGATCATCTTCTATCAATATCACCTACCCAATCTGAATCCACATAACCATGAATATGATGAAAATTCACATCAATATTTTTTATTAAATCTTTATCTTATGAGACCTATAGTAGCTAAACCATTAAGAATTTGAAGATGATGCAAACTAGTGTTTTGTGGAAATTTGAGTGTAGATTCTAAATATTTTTTTTTTCAAAATTTTGCAAAATAAATCATGAATATTTCAACATCTCTTTTAATAACTAGTTTTAATTAGAAAAAAACATTTTTAGAAAGTAATGTTTGTGTCGTACAACATAATTTTTTTTTCTATAAAGGATAAAATTCTAATTTTTGAAATATAGATTCTCAACATAAATATATAAGGAAAGGATATTTTTCCATAAATTTTGGTTACATATATATATTTTTAATTAATTTCTGAAGCCATTGTAACTATAATTTGGACATACATGTGTGTCGTACATCCTAACTTGTTGTGTATATATCGAAATCCATTTTTTTCTTTTTTGGTGAAACAAGGACATCAATACCTAGGGAAAGGGTATTTTTAAAATTTTCTTTACAATGGTTTACTGTTTTTTCACCTTTTTAAAATGAAGAGCTTGATGCTCAAAGAAAAACTTAAGTTCAGTTAAAATTAAAAATTAAATACATGATAAAATGAAAACATATAAAAACTATACTTGTTGGAAAGCTCATTTCAAGGGCTACAATATTGTAAAATATAATTTCTAAATGACGATATTTAATCCCTCAAAAGGTAAAGAAAAAATGTTTTTTTTTTCTAGTGTTTTGATAGGTGCGAAAGAGACTCCATTGTGGATATGATTTAATATAGTTAGAAGAGTTATATCCAAGGGGGTTTGATCTAATGGGGTCTTATCTATCCCTCTTCAATTAAAAACCTTTAAATGGAACCTCTCAAGGCTTAAATCATTAGTTTTTTCTAAAAAAAGGTGATTTCAGGCAAAAATCAGCATGTCCCAAAAGTGAGACACACTATTGTGGCAACACATTTCAATGATATTACTATGATATTGTACAAGGAATAATTTGAAGTACCACATAAATACTTGAAGACTCTTTTAACTACATCCCAATGAACTCTACCAAGATTAGACATATATCTACAAAGAACACTCACTTCGTGGGTAATGTTTGATCTTGTGCAAACCATAACATACATTAAAATTTCAACTGCACTCTAGTAAGACACTCTGCTCATGTCTTTTATCTTTGATTGAGATGTTGGAAAATCTGAAATAGATAACTTTGTTCTATTTGAAATAGGAACACACAATGGTCTATAATCCTACGTATCAAATCTTTGTAAAATTTAATTGACATACTTACTTTGGCCAAGACATAGATTTTTGTCCACTCTATCTATTTTAATTTCCATCCCAAGGATGTGTCCAACTGCACCAAGGTCTTTCATTTCAAATTTAGCATCAAGTTGAGATTTCAGTTCTAAAGTCATACATTTCCCTTTACCAATAAATAACAAATCATCAACATATAATGCAATAAATAGGAAGGAATCACCATCAATTTTATAATAAACACAATGATCTAATTTAGAACACTCAAATCCCAAAATCAACACATATGTATCAAATTTTTGGTACCACATCTTAGAACTTTATTTTAGGCCATACAAATATTTCTTCAATTTACAAACCAACTTAATTCTACCTTTCACCACATCTATAGTGCTCTAGTTGTGTCATATAAATATCCTCCTCCAAGTCACCATGAAGGAAAGTAGTTTTCACATCCATTGTCTCAACCTCTAAATCATAAGTAGCAACAATAGAAAGAAAAAATCTAATGGATGTCATTTTTGCAATATGAGAAAATATCTCACCATAATCAACACCCTCAGCTTGAGAGTAACCTTTTGCAACCAACCTAGCTTTGTACTTCTCGATACCTCCATTTGAACCAATCTTTTTCTTGAACACCCATTTGCAACCAATGGGTTTTCTTCCTTTAGACAATGGTACAAGATCCCATGTATCATTATTTTTCAATGCCCTAATTTCTTCATAAATATTAATATTCTAAGATTATGTATTATTCATACCTAATGCCTCTTCTACTAATTTGGGTTCATCCATGTTAGTATTCATAGAAAAAACACATCTCCAATCATTAGATGAATACCTTTTAGGTGGTTGTCTATGCCTTGTAGACCTACATACAAGTTGATTTGGAGGTTCTTCCTCCTCTTCTGAAGATTCAGAGCTATATGAGCTCTTCTCAACCTCTTGTCTATCCATAGGACTGGATTCAACTTTCTCAGGTGTAGAAGGAAGTTGAATCACATCTTCTTGTTTACTTTGTTTTGGCTGCAATGTGATAGAAGAAGGCTTAGTTTCTCTAAAAATAAAAATTCTACTATATATTACTTTCTATCCAACAAGATCCCTAAGTTTGTATCCTTTCACATTATAATTGTATCCAATGAATATACATTTCATAACCTTCTTATTCAACTTTGTTTGCTTCTTCTTTGGCATATGTACATATGCCTCAAAACCAAAAACTCTAAGATGTATTAATGAAGGCTTGTGACCCGACCATGCCTCTATAGGTGTCTTATCAACAAGAGTTGATATAGGAGACCTATTAATCAGGTAACAAGTAGTGACAACAACTTCAGCCCAAAACCTTTGTTCTAGACCAACACCACTCAACATATTCCTAAACTTCTACATCAATGTCCTATTCATTCTTTTTGTAACTTCATTTTGTTGTGCAGAATATGGAGTTGTCTTCTATCTATGAATAACACAATATTTATAGAATCTATCAAAATCATTAGAGAAAAAATCACTGCCATTATCAATGTTCAAACATTTTTTTTCCAGTTTGCGACTCAACCATTGATTTAAATTCTTTAAGTTGATTGATAACTTCATATTTACTCTTTAGAAAATACAACCATACCCTTCTATTGTAATCATCAATAAATGAAACATAATATGTGGATTTACCAATTGAAGGAACATCTACAAGAAAAAACACATCATAATGAATAAGATCTAATGCACAACAAGATTTATGAGAACTTGAGTAAAAATAAACGTGGTTTTTTTTTCCATAAATGCAATGCTCATAGAAATGAAATTCAAGATTACAGTTAGACAAACCTTCAACAAGGTTTTTAATTTTCAAGGTCCTTAGACCCTTTTCTCCAATGTGGCTAAGTTTTGTGTAACTTTGATTGAAAATAAAGAGCACCCTTGGGTACCCAGAAGCCATGACCATCTGTTGAAGGTGAAACCCTCACCTCTTCCACAAAATTTCTTTCCATAGAAGCACTATTGTACTCAATAGTGCATGCATCAAGCTTAAATACAATATGCCATATTTGAAGCCTCTAGAAATCACCATAGCACCTCTAATCATCTTACATCTTGTATCAAAAAATACTACCTACACACACACATCTATTAGTTTTCTTATAGATAAACAAATTCATGCTAATCCAAGGATATGCAACACACCATTAATCCTTTTTATTCTACCATCAAGAAACTTGATTTTAACTTCACCATGACCAACAATATTAAAATAAGAATCATCACCAAATTACACCTTACCTCCATCAAATTCTTCATATTAAAAAAAATGATCTCTATTAAAGGTCATATGGAAAGATACATTTGAGTCAATTAACCATGCATCATTACCTACACGAGTTGCAAAAGCTACAATGAATGCATCACCATATTCCTTCTCAAACTCAAAATTAGAATCAAACTTCTTCTTTTTCTTCTTTTTTTCTTCTTTGTAGCCCTTATGGATATGTCTAAGCTTATTGCAGTTCCAAAAAATACCTTTGGACTTTCTAAGAGATTTGGATCTCCCCTTGGACTTGGATTTATCACACTTCTCATTCTTGTTTCCTTTTTCCTTAGGTCTTCCATGAAAACTTAGGGCCTCTTGTGCACTGATGGATACCTTCCTCCCCATCTCTTTAGAAAGAAAATAACCCACCACATCTTCAGTCTTCAAGATAACATAAGTAATCCCAATAGCCATAAAAAGAGAATCCTATCAGAAGTGGCGGAGATTGTGTTTATTTTCAACACTTTATTTGTTTAATCCCCTACCACTAAATAAATGGTTGAGATGTATTATGGTCAGTACACTTCCTAGCTATTATTTACATTTCCACTCCCACTACATAAGTGGTTGAGTTGTATTTTATTTTATTATATGGTCGACTAGTCGCCTACAACATTGTAATTATTTTCCAGTTTCTCTAATGATCCATTGTCATTTTATGCTCTCACCTTTCCCACATTGAGATCTTGGTGATCAGAAGGTGAAGGGTTATCTTTCATGCTGGATTATTTATTTGGCTAATGCTAACAACAAAGTTCATGTGCTGATATTTTCAAAAGAAACTAAGGGGGATATTACAGTGGTATCAAAGATTGTTTTCCTACCATCCTATGAATTCAGTGCTTTAGTTGTTAGATGCGTGAAAGGGAAGTTAGATACTACACCAAAGGATAGAAAAAAAATTAGTTTAACCTTCCAGAAGTTCTTGAGGTTGATAATTTTTTAGAGGTTTTAAGAAATTGAGAGATGCCAATTGAGTCTATGGCTGATAGGGAGAAGGGACCAACATATGAGACTGATGACAAAGACTCTAGAGCTGAAAGAAAGTTTGACATTATGTTGGATATGATGTCACAATTACTTGCTAAAATGGATTAGCAAGTTACCCGAACACCACCAAGGAAAGAGTTAGATTCTAGTGATTCTAATTCAAAACTAAGAGGGAGAATTGTTGAGAAACATGTTGCAAAAACAAGGGGGTCAATCCCTAGACCCCTTTTTTCCTACCTTTATTCCAAGGGAGGAAACATCTACTAAACCTGAACTACCTTTGATAGATAAAATAAGAAAAAAATACATGGAGTATGCTTCTCTTCCTATTAAAATCTATGAGATTTTGACCTTTGATCATTATATGAACCAAAAGAATAGAAGAGGAGGTGGAATAAATGAATATTGTGCTCCTACAGACCCTAGAATGAATTATTGACAAGCTCTTGGTAAAGTCACTTTGGCTCACTTTGATGGAAGTGACAAGTGTGCTGCTAGATCATGGGTCCAATACATTCAGAAGAATGATGGAACACTACAAAAAATCCCTATGATTTGCTCCCTTTTTTGCTCCATTTTTTCTTCCACCCAATGTTTTAATGTATTTTATGCCAATTTTTTGAAAACTTCCACACTATTTATCAAGATGGCGCTATTTTTGGAATTTATTTGCACTGATCAGGACTAGTTGGCACTAATTTATAACAAAATTATCAACACCTTTAGCACCGATATTGGTTTTGAGTGTGGTCCCTCCGTTAGCGCCACCTTTGGCTCTGAGTTTAGCTTCGAGTTTAGCATCACTTTTAGCTCTTGACTTTAGCTTTGGGTTTAACACTGATTTAGACACCCCTATGTTGAAGAGACTTATTTATATGTCTCATCAACGATGTAAAAAAAAGAAATGTCAATAAGATACGGGCATATTGAGGAAAGAATCACTTACGCCACATAGACAAGGTATATTTACAAGTGCTTGGAAAAACAAAACTCTTGGATATAACAAAGTAATGTTGATGAGACATTGAGATATCGGTAAGAAAAATAAGATTGTCTAATCAAAACTCTTCAAGTAATGATCAAAAGCATACATTGCTAGATCACCAGGAGGGTGAGCAACATATGCGGTAGAGCGGTATACACTGCAACCCCACAACAAGAAGACTTGAGCAAGGTGGTAGTGAGGTAAATAACTGAAGAGAAGGGAAAAACACCACCATACCACAACGATAATCTTGAGTCTCCTCAATATGGCAGAGTTACATTGATATATAAAGAAATACCACTAAAGGAAAATATCGATGAGACAGTGGCATATCGACAAGAGATATTAACTTGTCTCATTGAAATTGACAACCAACATAAGAGGAACATAAGATCTAATGTCGATGAGACATTGAGATATTGGTAAGACAAAGAATATTGTCTCATCGAAACTCTTTAGGTAATGATCAAAAGAATACATCGCTATACCATCGAGAATGTGAGAAACATATGTGGTAGAGCGGTATACACCACAACCCTATAGTAAGAAGCCTTGAGCAAGGTGGTAGTGGGGTAAATAGAAAAAGGGAAGGGCAAAACAATGCCATACCATAGAAGGTATAATAAGAGATAGCAGTAGTACGATAATTGTGGCAACAAATCATGTCAATCACAATCCATTTGAATAAATCATTTAAGGAATCAAGAATATAGCCCGCCAAAATACTCTAAAACTCTCATAAACATACTCTAAAATTTCGTTGAAATCCTATTTTCAAGAATAGCTTGCTAGAATGGAGTTTTAATTTTAATAAACATACAATAAAACCTTTGTTGAAACCTTATTTTTAGGCATAGCCCACCAAAATGGAGAAGTGTTTCAGTAAATAATGACAGAGAATGGTAAGGAGATGTGTGTGATAGGAGGCATAAGATTCATTACTGTTGATATTCCAGCTTTGATCAACAAGGGTTACAATGTTCACACTACTGTTTGTAATCCAGGTATTTAATTGAAGTATGTTAGCATAATCTCAAATTCCTTCAAATACGTTTGAAGTATCAATGTATCCTATATAGGGTTTAGAATGACTTCTTTTAATTAAAAAAAATAAATCAAATGCTTTTGAAGTATCGATGTGTCCTATATAGGTTTTAGAATAATTTCTTTTAATTTAAAAAATAAATAAATGATATATTTTCTTGTGATTAGATAATGCGAAGATCTCCTAAATCTTCCCTAGCACACTATCCTCTTTCACACTGTGTTCATTACTCTAGCTGCTAGGGTTTTGCATTTGACATCTTTAATATCTTCATGATAGTGGCTTTTAAATATATCTCAATCTTTGCTTTAATCTTTATCATGGTAACCCTTGAGTTCCATAATCCACCTTCAATCTCTTCTAATAATGTTGTCTTAAGCTATATTGCATAGTATGCATATAAAGCCATTCCTTCATACCTACAATTGTTCCAAACCACCACTCACCGCCTTGCTTAAAATGCTGCCTCCATAAGCACAATAGCATGTTTTAAAATCATGGTTGCTAGTGATTGACCATTAAGGTCACTACTTTCATCAAGATACAATGAGATTTTTGTCTTAAAACTTAAGGTGTTATGTAGGATAACATTGTGAATTGTTTGTTGTATACAATTTGATTTTCTTGCACATTTACTACTTTGCTAACTACCTTTAAGAATGGATATTGCACCATCAACTGCAATCTAGAACAACTCACTCATTGTCACTTGAAGATTCCTTTGATTAGCATCCTTGTATAAAATCAAACTATGCCCTATAGACTGCCTACTTACTTACTAATATAGGGGACTCATTGTTTCATGGTATTTTGAGTTTTATTTAGAAGGGGTTAATATATGGCATTTTTATGTGCAGGAAGAATAGATTGTGATGCAACGTTCAGGTATAGACGGTTCAAGAAAAAATGGATTGCTATCAGTGTCATAACTAGGTTGGATTGTACCTTGAGCTAGTGTGAAACACTTTCAAGTGTTTTCACTCCGAAGTAGAACTCGTGTGTAGGAATTTCCAAATATCCAATAGAGGAAGCTCCTACATTCTAAAGAAAAAATCATAAATCTTCTTATCCTGTTTCTAATCCAACCTTACATCTTTAATATCCGATAGAGAAAGTTTGTACATTCTAAAGATAAAATCATAAATCTACTTATCCAACTTTTGATCTAATTTGAGGTCATGAATATCGAACAAAGAAAGTTCCTATATTCTAAAGATAAAATCATAAATTTTATTAGTCCAATTTGAGATCCAATTTCAGGTCGTGAAGCTCCGATAGAGAAAGCTCCTAAATTCTAAAGATAAAATCATAAATCTATTTGGTCCAATTTGAGGTCCAATTGTAAGGATTTGTCTTTTTAATTATACTTTCTGACATTTGTCTTGATACAAATTGTTACTTTAGAATTATGGTATTTCTTTTCTTTTGATGTTTTCAACCCCCATTTCAGGGAAGAGCTCCGAAGATGGTTCCTTCAGATGAAGACTACACTTTTCTACTATAGGTTCCATCTAGAAACACCAGAAGCTCAGGTACTATCATACTCAGGTACAACAGAGTTTGAGGTTACCTTATTCTCCTTGATACAAAATGTTGTCCTTGAATCCCTCTGAAGCAACATTTACTATTATGGATTTCATCATTGTACCTTTTATGCATTCAATTTAATTTGTTATGTGGAAACATGTTGTCTTTGTATTTGTAAGTGATAACTATTGTGTAAGATTTTAATCTACATGACTACCCCTCATTTTCAATTATTGTGAATGTTATGATGCTTGGGGCTGCTTACATTTAACCAAATTGTTAATGAAAACTATCTTAGAATCGTTGATGATTAGTTTTTTTAGAATCATGGCTATGTTGATAGTGGAATGTTCTTATTAATAAGGATAAATCTTTATCAATAAGTAGATTACCCCTTACCAACATACTCCACTATCCTTTCACAATGAGATTTTTTTTTAGATAAAACCGAGCATATGATAGATATGTTTGATAACTTTCTTGTTTTCCTGGACATCTATGGTATGCAAGTTATTTGAATGCACATGATGACCAAATTATATGTTTATAGATTTATGGACATATTTTGACTTGTGATACTTCATTGATCTAACAACACTCTTCTCACTCAAATGCAAGGAACCTAGGAGCATCAAGGAAGACACCAACTTGGAGGCTTAGACAAGTGGGAAGACTAAAGCTGATGCAGAACAAAGCAATCAGGATTCGTCATTTCTCTTTATGTGCATTTTTCTCTTTTGTATATATAAATGTATAGTTTTTCAATTATATGTGCATTCAAATAGTCAGTTCCACAACTTCTATGGAACAACATACATTTACATTATCAATAAAGACCAAATTTTAAAAAGTATTGTGCAATCTTTCCTATATTATATGCATCTACATAAGTGCAATCTAGTAATGCAATCTTCTGATTTTGTTTATGCACATGAATGTAATGTAGCAAAAATAAAAATGTACCTTACTCTTCATTTGAAAATCACAAAATCTCTACTTGATTGAGCTATTAAATTTTATGTCTTCATGAACATATGTTGATACAAAATGAATGGAAGAAGCATCCAAGTAATCCTAATTTTTTCTGCCAACAATTCATTCCAAAGATTGAAGAATTTAAGAATATTGCAATAGGTAATTTGTATCAACACAAATAATAGTGAAATTTCAACAAGATATGGGCATATCGAGGAGAGAATCACTTATGTCATATTGACAAGCTGGTATATCTACAAGTGCTCAGCGAAACACAACTCTTGGATATAACAAAGTAATTGTCAATGAGACAGTGGTGTATTGGAAAGAGACATTAACATGTCTCATCGACACCGACAACCAACATCGAAGGAACATAAGATCTAATGTCGAAGAGACAATGAGATATTGGTAAGACAAATAAGATTGTCTCATCGACACTCTTCAAGTAATGATCAAAAGCATACACTGCTATACCACTAGGAAGGTGAGCAACATATATGATAGATTGGTATACACCGTAACCCCGTAGCAAGAATCCTTGAGCAAGGCGGTAGTGAAATAAACAATAGAAGGGAAGGGAAATACATTGCCATACTAGCATATCGAAGAAACAATAGACATTTTAATTAAAAGTTTCTTCGACAATTATGAAATGATGATTAGTTCAATTGATGTGACTAATGAAAATATCAATGAGACTACTACTATTAATGAAGAACTTGATCATAAAGGTGGAATGATGAAGTGTCCTGAAATTTGATAAATACAACCTCAAAGAAGTTGAAATCATTGTGAATTGTAATTGAAGGATTTGGAGAACCAACTTGGATGATGGTAGGTAGCTGGAAATTTGCAGCATTTATCCAAGTAAGTGGTCTATATTCAGCTCAAAGTATTTTCTTAGTAAGTAGATTAAAGCATTGCATGATTAGGGTTAATATGGAAAAAACCCCAGGCAAAGAGAAAACAAAAAGACAAAAAACTGAAGCTAGGCAATTGAATCAAGACTTAATTGATCAATGTCCTAGGTCTAGGCCAAAATCTAGAAGAATAGCACAACTTAACCCATCGTGTGTGATATTAGAAGATAAATTAAAAAATATGGGAGATGTATGGACTCCATGTAGGGGTTACGACCTCTTTATTTATCATTATAGGAAGAAATTTCGGTATAGCCTAGTGTCAAACCCATGGAATTTGAATTTGGGTAAACCTGTAGTACCCAACGTCTTTGTGAACATAGAGTTAATCAAGGTGTTGGAAAATAATTACAATTTGAAGATGAGAGAAATTCATTTGCTTGATGGGTCATAGCTCATGGTCATAAAGCCATATTATATTTCCATGATTTTTCAGAAAGATACTTCCTTGAAAAAAAATTTATGAATCAGAGACTTGTTGGAGGAATACCACACCATGGACACAAGTTACAAGAGGTGGAAATTGCCTCTACATAGGGTTAAAGGTGCAGGTAACCAAACTATGAGGTTCTCTAGTGAAGATAAGCCCCCATTCTTTATGGCTTTATTTGAAGAATACTTTCAATACACTTATTACTCAGCTAGTCAAGTATTGGGAATTGATGTTCTTGAGAACATGAAAATTGCTCCCATGGTTTTAGCCATAGACATCCAGAGCCATACTGCCCAACCTTATGATTATGCAGAGTATTTATCAGAGGCCATCAATAATTCCCTCAATATCATCAAGAATGACATTGAAGCCATTAATTTCAAGCACTATTCTCTTTTCATTCACATGATATTATACGAAGAGCAGGTGATGGGGATATGGGGTGAGGAATTAAGAATAAAAGACTTAGATAATGATGGAAATTCAAGGCTTGTACAAATGTGGACATCTATATGGGACATTAGGTGTGGGAGGTCCCACTACCTATATTTTGAGGAATATTTTGTGAAAGCAATATACAAGATGCTAGGCCACAAATGTGACTACAACCTCTCCCCAGAGATCTTAACATTTCTTCGACCAAAAGATATGGGTCATGAAGCAAGGATAAATCAAAATTGGGGGGACTGGTACATGTTTTGGGATTGTACTATTATTAGGGTTTATGGATTCGAAGCCACACCTTATTTGTTGCCTAAGACTATGCCAAATAGAGTTGCTTATTTACAGATCATAAGGCAATTGTTATTTTCAGCTTTCATGCATTTAAAGAGCTATGGGAGGCAAAATTTCATGCCTTCCACTTTATCCTTTGGTGATTTCACTATTATCTCTGATTCAGGCTATGAATTGGTTAGTGGTAAACTGGATTATTATGGCTTGCCAATTGGCAACAAAAGGGAAAAGTTTGATCTTGAACACTTCATTTGTGATGCCAATTTTTTTTCAGAAATTGAAAGGGTATGAGCATAGTTTCCTTTTAGAAGATGTCATCAGAAATTGTGAAGAATAAAAAAACATGATGAGAATGAATTCCTTCACTAGGGTTACGATGACTGAGGCTTGGAAGGTGAGTAATAACCCAGGCTACGTAGGGGCTTTCCTTGAGGTACATTATCCCACAGAAAAAATTGAACAATTAATCCTTAATGAAGAAGAACTGATAAGAGATGTGCCACTTGTGGAATTTGAAAGAGGAAGGGGCATCGGTACTAGGAGGCAAGTAGAAAAAATCACACCACTGGATCACTTATCACCTCAACCTACTTGAAGTGAGCTTTTCAGTTGGTTCCCCATCCATGGAAGAAGATAACACTGAGGAGGAAGAAGAATTCTCATAGTTTAATGCTCTTGTTATACCCCAATATGAGATGCCATTGGAAAGAATTGTGATCACCTTTGAAGCCTCTGATGAGCTATCAGATGATGTGAGGCATCGTGCAAGTCAAGAATTTGTTGTAGATGATACTTTTGTGCAGACCCTTGAATTTAAGTCCTTTATATATGAGCATAAAGGAATACTAATAAGAGAAAGGTTAAAGGACATTGACCCTAAGAAAGAGGCTTATGCCTTGAAAGAGTTGCAAGATGAAGTTGATAGGGAAATTAGAAACATGATTGCTGAGAGATGAAGAGCATTATTGCAAGAAGCTGGAGTTATTCTCCTTCCTGGGTGGGATATTAGTTAAGCCCTTGTGTTTGACAAATTTTTGAAGAGAAAGAATAAAACTTTGCAAATAATGAATGAAGCAGGTGACAGAGTCTATACAGGGTCAGGGTACAATCCTGATAATACCACTTTGCAAATTTGGGCTCTTTACCCCCATGCAAGAAGCCTTATCTCATTGACCATGATCAAAGTTTTGGACATCTCTTGGTGCAAAGAGTAGGGGAGACAAATCCCTTGGAGACTGCTGAGTTGAATGTGAATGTAGCCAAATTAACCAAAGCCCAAATCCAAAAGATAGTAAGAGATAACCAGTGGCTGACAAAGGAAAATGAGAGGTTGAAACAAGAATTAACCAACTACAAAGATAGGCTGTATGCTTCTCCAAGGCTTTACTCTCCTTTATTTGAACATGAAAGAAAAGTATTAGAGGCCATGTCTGAGACTACTCAATGGAAGCATAAATTTGAAAAGGCTCAAAAGGAACAGGAAAAATAAAAACAAAATTGAAGGCTACTACTTTTGAAGTAGCATCAGGGATAATTTGTATGAAATTCAAAGATATGTGCCAACATGCAGATGGTGTCTAGTGTTCTCACAGTGGAACATACAAGGCCCTTGTGGAGCATGGAAGGTTGGTTGATATGATGAAGGAAATGGAATCCCATATCAAGGAAAAATATGGAGATAATAATGCTTTTCTCCAAGAATGTCAGAGCCTCATGAATACACATGAAAACTTCTAGAATATCTTGACACAAGAATTGAGTGAATTCAACCAACCACTATGTATGGCCATGCTAGATTTCTTTGAAGAAACAAGTTTGAAGGATCAGGAAACTTGGAAAAATTAGATATCAAAATATTTGCCAGGCATCCTTGATGAAATCAATGATGAGGATGAGGTACTCAGGAAAATGTATAAGCAACTCAGGAGGATTGCTAGATTGGAGAATGTAATGACAAACACTCTATAGAATGCAAACACTTATGCCCAGGAGAAATACATTGATCACATGTCAAAGGTTAAATTGTTTCTTGCACGAGCTGTATGAGGAGGTAGTCAGAGTTTGGTTGTGTGGACACATTAACATGGTGTATGAGCCTTGAATAGATCTTATGTGGTCACAGGCGCTTGCCGATGATAATAGACTATGGTGCATCCAACAATAAACTCTTTTTAAGTTTCTATGTTATGTTAATTATGCTTTAGTTAAGAAACAATGTAACTTTTGTGAACGGTCCTGAAGCTTGTTGCTTCCCGTACAAATAGGGAAACCAAGGTTCGATTTTGATCATCATATCATCATCATTTCAATCCATTAGAATAGATACTAGACCATCTCATCCACTTATTCATATCAAAAGAACTCATGTTATGTATGTTTATATTTTGAGCAATATAATGGAGCAGATACACTATATCTCGTAATCCATTTTTAGTGTTCAATTGTTGTGTTGATTTTCATGCTTATTTATTGCTTTGCTGTCTCCAAAGTGGTCTTTTCAAGTTGTTTAAATCTGCAAGATTTATTTGGGCACATTTTCTATTACTGTGTAGATGCTTTGATTGGTTTATGGTTAGGTGTGAATTAAAGTCCTTTCAAATAATTTACTTTAATTGGTTTGTATTAAGGATTAAATACCTCTTAGATATTGGCACTCTCTTATGGTCTAAAAACCTGCATTTTTGAGACCCAACAAATTACAAATAACTCTGAAAATTTAGAAGTGTATGAAGCAGTGTATATATTCTATGAAACAATGTATATATTCTTGTACTTGTAAATATTATTCTACTTGTATATTCTATGAAACATTCCTTATTTTCAATGAAATAGTGTATATATTCTTGTACTTGTAAATAATCTTTTACTGTTATGTCTATTAAAGAAAATAGAGTTTGAATAAAAAATGCTTCACCCTTTTTTTTAAGTGAGTATGTGAATTATTGTTTAAGGAAAAATATTATAGTGTTTACATTTTCAGTTTAGTAGTTTCAAATCTTCATTTTCTATGTATATAAAATTGAATATTCTCTTTATCTCTAATGACATAAAATAGTAATGTCATCAGAATCAGGGTTTTCAATTTCAACACCATCATTGTCCACAATTTTCATATCCTGTTCACTTTTAAGTACAATCATACATTTTTTATTATTATTTCTTGTCCCAGTTAATCTTGATTCCCTTCAGCACAACACAATAGGTTGCATGTTAAATTTCAAACATTTTCTTTGAATTTTTTTATATATATTATTTTCTCAGTGCATCATTATGTAAAAAATTCACTTCTGAGATATACAGTAAAAATAAATGAAAGCACATGTTT
The DNA here is from genome assembly GCA_007115665.2 of Sequoiadendron giganteum. NCBI lineage: Eukaryota > Viridiplantae > Streptophyta > Pinopsida > Cupressales > Cupressaceae > Sequoiadendron > Sequoiadendron giganteum. The sequence continues at coordinate 267,721,685 of CM021105.1, forward strand.
GCTTTGTCAAGGGAAATTTTTGGTGAATACCCTATGTCTTTTAGATAAGCGTGCAAGAAAAATAAGACATAACTGATTGAATCTGATTTTCTATTGTACAATTGTTTTTTTATGTGCTTTTTACTTTTTACATGTGGATTACCCTTAGAAAGAGACTACTTATCTTTTCTTAAATGAAGCCTTTACATTTCTTGTCTACGAAATGAATTTACTGCTTAACAATAGGTTCATGAACTTCATAAAAATTAAGATTGGTGTAAAAGGCCATCCCCACAAATGTTGTTTGGTCTAGAATTATAATGGAAAATAAAAAGCTTGCTAGGAGAATAAAAAAGGTTTTTGATTGTCCAAGTAAAACATAATATTACTAAAGCATTTCAAAGTTTAGGCCATAAGAATCATCCCTTTTTAAACATGGATTGCAAATAATTCTAAAAATTTAGAATTCTTGGTCATTAACATTATTGTTTGCTACAATGTCATCCAGTGTATCATTGTCAATGTTCATATGTTCTTTGAAGTATTTAATATTATCATCATCCTCATCTTGACCTGCATCATCTTTATCATCATTGAAATTTGATTGTGGGCCATCTATATTGTTACCAGATGTATTTGGATCATCATTTTCTATACCATCCATATTGTTGTCTTCCATAACATCATCTAACTCTAGATTGTTGTCTTCTTGTGTCTGAACATAACCATCTTCAACATCATCATGGATGTCAATTTCTTCGATGTTCTCTAATCCCTCTCTCTCATTTTGTTGGTCAACATAATTTTTCTCAGTATCCACTAATGCATCATCAAATACATGCCTTAATCTTGGATCATAATGTATGACAAATATCCATTTCGGGTCCAAAATATCTTCATAGAAAAATACTTGTACATGAACGATATACATATATTATATGTATGTTATAAATTTTTTATTGATTAATAAACACATGTATATATTCACAATAAGCTATGAATTAATAGATTAATGATCACTACCACTTCTTGTTTGAGTTAAAGAAATACCTGCTCACAATGAATTGGTAGAACATAAGGCTCCTTATCCTCCGGTAGGAATGATGAGGAATCTATAGAAAAAAATCCACTATGGGTATCATGTCTTTGTGTCCTCTCAAATGCTTCATACCATCTACACTTAAAAATACAACATTTAAAAGAGCGGTAATCCAACTCAATAATTTCTTTTATTTTCCCAACATATTGTAGATTCCCTTCAATTATATTCTTATCTATTGAGCTTGATAGACTGGATTGTTCAAATTCAACCATGGTGCCACAATCGAAGGATTATCTCTGTACGTCTACACTTTCTACACGATAATGTCAACCATATGCCCACATTGCTGGATATTTCATCGCCTGTGAAAGACCATTGATTTTAGTGAAAAAAAATATAATGACGAATATTAAAATAGTTAATACTGTCAAAATTGTAAGGAAACAAAATTTTGTAAAATTCCAACTGTACCTTTCTTTCACATCCTCTAGACATGTTGATTTCATCTTCTATTATGTTTGAATCTATACTTGCAACTTCTATTTGATTTTGAATTTTTTTAGTAACCCATTCTAGTGTGCAATCTTTGCCCCATTCCCCAAGAAGATGAGTGGGAAGTGGAGTATTCCTTGGGTTCAATCTCTTAAACTATCTCCTTGCTTCTAACACTTCTTCTCTCTTTTTTATCATACAAATCAATCCATTTGTTCATAAAATCCATGTGGTACATAATAAACTCATTGATTATAGAACTTTCATCTACACCTATTATATGTCAAAATGTTTATTTTAAACTCCAAGTGTCATGCTATTAATTTGAAAAATAAATTACAGAGTAAATTAATGATTGCAAGAGAAACAACGACACTGATTGTGAATTTACTTAATAATTTCAATTTCAACACCATTAGATTGTGGTTTTTCTCCATCAATAATATTTGATGCTCGTTCTTCATCCCAGACGCATGGGCCATATTCAAAATCCTTACCAAGGAATTCACATAGGAAGAAAAATGCTTCATTCAATACATACCCTTCAACCATCAACCCTTTGGATGTGCCTTTTGTTAGACATATCTTTTAAGATTTTTCATATACCTCTCAAAGAAAAACATCCACCTCGTTGATACGACACCCACCAATTCAATGTCATCGAATACATGTATAATTAAATGGACTTGTAGGTCCATGAAACTTGTAGGGAGATCCTTCTCAAATACACATACAATTTCTGCAATTTCTGCAATTTCCTTCTTCCACTTTGGCACTTCAGATTCATGGATCTCCTTGGAGGTCACCCACCTAATATAAGAATAGTAAATTAGTATGAACCTTTAGTCATAAATTAAAATGCAATATAATATCTCTATGTCTCTCACACATGAACATTTCATATAACAACATACCTTGTAAATGTTGACAATCGACTTATGGCACTCCTTAAGTAAACTCTAAGACATGAATCCCCCCTAATTGCTAATGGCATGATATGCTATCAAACACATTTATGAAAAGGTCATTAGTAATTTTCTCTCACACAAAAAATATCAAAATAAATTTAGTCCTTAATCAATGTTACCAATAATGTTAAATGCTGATATATAATACCTTCATTCAAATTATTAAAATCATGTGTTTTAAATCCTATGATATGTCCATCAACTATAAAATCTTTAGCCAATGATGAACCATAGCCAATAGGTTTCCTTATTGAATGGATGACATTTTTTAGTTGGTCTACCTCTTTTTTTTTTTCAAAATCCATGGAGCTTTTGCATATGTTTCATTTTCCCTGTTTGTCCACAATTGTTTTCTATCAAATTTGGTACGCGAAAGAGCAATATCTCTCCTCAAAGACAAGGTGTCCTTCTATTTGCCTGATATATTTTGAAATAGAATATAGGACATTTTTGAAGATGTGCATAGGATCTAATAGGTGAGATATTAATAGATCCTTCTAGTAAGGGAGCAAATAAAATATGGATTTCCTTTCCATTCCTTCTGGCATATTAACTAAAAATTGTTCTGGTTCTTCAATTGAATCACCCTAATAAAAAAAATCCTCCCAAGCTTTCAATTCAGCATCTTCATACTTCTTAAGCCAATCACCTGGACCCATAATCATGGGAGGGCCTCTATTTTCAACTTTTCCATCAAATTCATTCTTTAGGTGATTTCTAAACCTATGATCTAGTGGTAGAAAAACCCTGTTGTTTGTGTAAATAAATTTATGTAGATCTTTAGAATACCGCCCTTGAAATTGTTCTGCACATCTTAGACATGCAAATATCCCCTTTGTTTGAAGCCCTGCAATTCAATAAGTAATGTTAATAACATAAAAAAAATAGTATAAAACAAGTATAAAAGTTGGGATGAAAATAAATTATGAGTGTAAATACGTAAATATTTTATCTTACTAGAACAAACACCAAGTCCTGGGAAATCATGAATAGTCCAACATAGCACACCATACAACATGAAGGAACTATTTGATGGAGGACATGATATGTCATACATTCTTATTCCTTTCCATAATAGTTGCATCTCATCAATAAAAGGTGCAAGATAAACATCCATATTTTTAACTTGATGTTTTCTTGGAGTTCAATGAGAGCCAGCATAAGGTGCTCCTTTCTAACACTCATCCTTGGGGGAATATTGTATACTATCAATCCGACTGGCCAAACACTATAATTTGAGCTCATGAAAGAGAATGGGAACACTCCATCAATTGCAAGACCAAACTTGATACTACTGGGTTCATCTTTGAATTTTCTTGGCCATTTTTACTCTATGTGTTTCATTACTTTGGAGTCAGCCAAAATTCACATGAATCCATATTTACTCTTGTTATTTGCATGCCAGTCCATCAATTGTGCTAGTGAATTGCAACAAAACATTCTTTGAAGTCTAGGTATAATTGGCATGTGACGTAAAACCTTCTTTGGAACTGTAGGACCTTGTACATCTATACGATATCTCTTCTCTTTGCATACAAGGAATTCTACCTTGTTTTGATATTCATCTCTGTATAAAATGCAATCATTTTTACATGAATAAATTTTCTTATATTCAATCCCCAACTCAACCAACAACATACACGCCTCTCTGCAAGTTGATGGCAACACATTCTCTTCAGAGAATATTTTAGTTTTTAGTGCCCTGTAAGATTGCCAGAGATTAAATGAATTGAATGTTTGACTTATGATGAGCATGTTTGATATGTCAATCTATACTAGGACTATCTAGAAAACAATATATGGTTTTAAAATCCCCTTAAAGAAATATAAATGAAGTTGATGAATGTTTATGAATTATGTACACCAATTGACAATGCAAAGTAAGAAATAAATTTCAACTCACTTTAGTAGGGTAGTGAATCCTTTATCTGACCAACCAAATAGTGACTTGATTTCTAATAATATTAATGTGCATGCCAGTTTTAAGGTTCTACTTGCACCCAATTTGAACACGGGTGTCTTCGCTGCTTGCTTGATGGAGTCTTTGATGTTGTTATCATTAACATTACATTGGTGATAATTACCCTTGCTATCATCATTACTGTCAACCATATCATCATTATTGTCATCATTGTTTCCATCCCTAAAGAAACCTGCAAGCATTTCATTTAATCCTTCTTCATGCACTACATTTTCACTATCATGATCATCATCATTAAGGCTAGGTGGCATGCCATCAATGTATGTGACTCTCATCAGCTCTTCAAATTTCTTAGTTTGTACTGTTTTCTTCAATCTTGCTCTTCTCGCCCTAGTGTGGTTTAGATCATCTCGTCCAAATCTTAATAACCCAGTTCAATCTTGGGTATTAGTATGTGTTTCATCAAAATCTTCTATCTATTAACAAACACAAGCATTATTTAATGTTTGGAAAAAATTGGATAGATCATAAATGTATCAGTTTCAAATTAATATAATCAAATATGGCTTAAAAAATAAAAATAAAAATTGTATGAACATATATACATCAATTGAATAATGAAACATTATTTTATAAACTACCTTTTTTATACAATAATTTAAATAAAAAACAATTTTGACAACATAGTTTATAAAACATTACTCCACACTCATTTATTATTCTTTTGTTTTAATCGAATGTATGAGGCATACTACCGACTAGAATCTCATCATAAATGTAATGTCTTTGTACAATCGCTCATTTGAATTGTTTCTTTCCACGACATACAAAACATCCACAAACAATAATTTTCTCAAAGTATTTATCCCATGTACTAAGTCCTGACCTACCTCTTCTTTAGTGCAATCATTTGTTGTGTCTATAGTATCCATTGTCATATCCTCTTCCACCCATTGTCATCTACATGATTTAATAGTTTTAGGTTCACGTCCACGTACATATCTTCTTTTGCTAGTTGAATGCTCAGGCTTTGCATTTGCTCCAATCTCCATCTAAAATAATCAGCAACATGCATTAATTTATGTCAAGATTGGATAATAAATTATAAGTTTCAATAATACTATGAAAAAAGATTGACATATTACAAAATGCCATCAAATCATTTTTTCCTAAGTTAAGTCAAAATTTGAGTACCTAATGTCCCGCTTCATCTGTTGTGTCCTCATTTGATATGACATGATTTGTTGCCATGGCATCGTCTTGCCCCTATAATACACAACATACTAAATTATGTTTAGTACACCAATTATATCATTTCAATGAGTATGCTATCCAACACTAACCTCACTTTAGTCATATATTTGACATATTGATATCTCCTCTATGTTGTAGAATTTGTGAATTCATGAACACCTTCCTCCTTTGGTTGAGGTTGCTTTCTCTTCTTACCTCTATTGTATCTACATATTCCATTGTCTCATCTATTTCCACCCACTTTCCTCTCAACGATTTAGTATTTCTATGTCGTCCACGTCCTCTCTCCATGGCCTCCTCTATGAATAAAAATGCTGCCATAGAAGCTTTCACCGTACTACCGCCGAGAAGGAAGAAGCAACTTGCAGGATCATAGAAAAATGCTCTACCACACTAGGCTGATGAAGGAGTTGTGGGACAATGGTGGTCACCACACACCTTTTGGTAGAAGACTTGCGAGAGTCACCACAACACCGCTAGGAACAAAAGGAAGACTCGCGTGACACCACATAAGCTTTCACAGCACTACCATGGAGAAGGATGAAGCACCTTGCAGGATAGCAGTAAAAACCACTCTACTGCACCGAGCTAATGAAGGAGCCATGAGATAGTGGTGGTCACAAAAACAAGGTAGGAGTTAGAATTATTTCCAACACTCTAGATCCTGTGATACACAACAATGAAAATAATCACTATACAACAATGATAGGTGCTCAATTAGGTGCACTTGGCACTGCCTTAGGTGCCCCAAACATATTACATTAATGGCCAAAAGTCGGCGCTAAAGCTGGTGTTAACTAACGTTGACTAAAGCGTCAATTACTGAATCAAAATCAAAAAATCAAAAATTTCTTATGTGAAGGAAGAAATCAAATGACAAAAAAGGGAAAAATGCCAAATTAAGGAAGAAAGCAGGGTGCTACCGATAATTTATGAGAAATTATATTTAGTTTGTGACACCATAGGTAAGGTTACAATTTTTTTTTTCTTGGTTGAATTCATGATTGTTTACTGCTCTTTGTTTTACATTTAAATTCATGATTGTTTACTGGTTCGTGGCCTAATCTATCCAGACAACCTCTAAATTGTCCCATCATTATAAATTGTAAAACCTTTGAGAAACCAATTTTTTTTTTTACCCTACCCATTTGAGCTTTGGCTCAAAATATTATAGCACGAAGCCAGGATGCCTCCATGTTCTTTCCCTAACCTGGGTATCAAGGAAATAGTGAACTGCTTGGAAAATTTGGGAATTGGGTTAGTCACTATTGAGAAACTACTGAAAATAAACGTAGAAACCACTTGGTTTTGCCCAGTCGTGCCATAGTCATCGATGCCATAAAAATTCATGCAAGATTGCATTATAGAAGAGTTTTCATGATAAGGTTATCAACACTAAGCAAACCCAACAAACATATTTTCCCACAAAACAAAACTTTCATACCACAAACTGGATGAAAACTTTCATACCTAACAGTGTGTACTTCGTTTTCCTCCATAGACTGGACAAAAATAATTTGCCCTAGGTCACCTCAAAATGCTAAGAAATAGGAGGAAGTGAGCATTGTCAGCAGACTCTAGCCACAATGAGGTAATTCATTGTCACTTTATAAATTTGTAAATGTTTCCATTGTTTCTTTGAATTTTACTTTTTACTTTTTAAATTTAAAAGAAGAAATATAATTTAAAATATATATATAGGGACATGAGACTGACAAAGATAAAGATGAATTGTAGTTGTTAGTTTTTGATTTCTAAATTTAAAAGAAGAAATATAATTTAAATATATATATAGGGACATGAGACTGAAAAAGATAAAGAGGAATTGGCTTCCATATTGGGGGTAGAGGTAGTGAACAAATTGGTTAATGTGGACTAGACAACGCTTGCCATATACCTTGAAAAACAATCTGGTAACACCCCTCAAACATTGAAAACATCAATTGTGTGAAAGGGAATCAATTGATTCCCCAACTAGTCATGGATCAAGCAAAAGATCCAAGAGGAAATCAGAGACAATAAACTCTAAGAATGTGGAACAGGGAAGAGAGACTTCCAATGTCCCAGCCACTCCTGGGACACAGACTTCTTCCACCACACCATGTTATCAATCTTGCATTGGTAGCTACAATGCGAAGATAGAATATGAGGTGGTTTCAGGGGAATTCTGAATGACAGATGTTGGGAAAACATTTGTGAATAGGTTGAAGGAATCATGCCTTCGACGGTTCAAAGACCATCTACATTTTCCATTCTCACAGATACCCATGCAACTGAAAAAAGTAGTTATCCATGACATGGAGACTAAATTTGGTAGAGGTTGCTCTGTAAATAAGATAAAGCTACCAATGTCTCAAAACTACAAGAGATTTTGGTGCAACCAAACAAAGAAGATAAAAAAATCCCTCCTGAGCTAAGGCAGAAAAGAAGGCCAATTGATGTAAGTGTGAAACTATGGAAAGAGCTTGTAAAAGAATATGAGAAGTCCGATGCACAGAGGAAGTCTAGTGAGGAGAGTACACAAGTATTTGAATTTTCTCATAGGCCTTGATATATATATTTGTAAGTATATTTAATATGTTAAATGATATATATTTTTAATTTCCTTGGAAAAAGTAAATGATTGCATATTAATTAGTTTAACTAGTCCATGTGCCATGTTTTGACAAGAGGAGAAATATGGCCAGCATCCAAAGCAATTTGAAAAGAATATGTTACAAAATAAAAAGTGGAATGATTTTGTAATCTGGATGGAGAATGAGGTATCAATAGTTGAGTTTCAATAACTTAGTTGGATATTATGTCAATTTGAATCTCTTGTGTTTAGTTGTTTATTGATGCGTAGGATGAGTAAATAGAGCTCAAATATTATGATTACAAGATGACCATTTATGTGCATGAATAAATAGTAGAAGGATGTAGATGAACTCAATTCATTTGAATTTATGCCTCTTGGCAGGAATTCCTCTTGAATCTCTAATATCAGGTGCTTGAGACTTCCCTATAGATTTTACATTTCGTTGCCTCCTTTCCTTATCTTCACTGTCAGAATTCATCCCATGTTTTAACTTCCTCCTCTTCAAAATATTCTTCTTCTTCTTTTTCCTTCTCTGAATCCACAAGAGATTCATCTTATGAACTTTTCTCATCTAATTCTGATTCCTCTTCTACATCAGAGGGTTTGTATCCTTGATCTAACTCTTCTGAATTATCAGAATCATAATCACTAGCTTCCATACTCAAAAACTCCCAACCACCATCTTCAATAAATTTATCTGGATCAGTAGTAATAGTCTTCAAAATTGGCGACCAATTCAAGTTCATTCTACTTACATAATAGTTTATATCCATGGATTTCAACCATTCCTTGATGCCATCAAGCGAAGATTGAGGAATGGCGTACATGCAGAGTACATCCCGCTTGAAGTCTTTGAAAATAATAGCCATATCAAATGCCTTTTTCCCAAGTCCTACTCTCTCAAGGTTAACAATTCTCAATCTCACTAATAGTGATTACTAAGAAAGGTAATTCCACCAACTCCACCAAAAAAATTACCGTAGGAAAAATAAAAGCAGAGGCTTTGAAAGGAACTCCATGAAAACCAAGCTCTCTAAATAGTATATCAAACTCTAGTTCAAAATATTTTATATGAGGCTGCTCCCATAGCTCTCTTACTTGCTTGAAAAATCCTTGAAACTCTGACTTCTTAACATTCAAAAGATAATTGGAATGTCCTCAACACCCAATAGAGCTATCCCAAAAAGCTAACTAAAAACACAAACGTTCTCCCACACACAATGGCCTCATGGCTGGTTGTCATAGAAGTCAAACTGCCGAAGTAACAACACTGATAGATTTAACATATATGCATCATTTGCATAAAAAACTGAAATATGTAACAAATGTTAATCAATACATTGAATTTTGAGATGCATTGAAATAATAAAAAAACCATTTTTTGGGGAAAATATCAGCAACGTGGGGGAAGAAAGCATTAACCCTAATAAATATTTTTTTTTTGTTCTTGATACACCATTTGTAAGTTTTCCTTGGATGATAGTACTGAATTTCTATATGTTGTACCCTTTAAATGTCCTACATGTTACAAATATGGAATAACAATGCACAACTTTGTATTGATTCCAAAGAACAAGGCATTCTGAATAAGGGTAGCCAAACTTGATAAGGATGCAGTCACTATTACACGTATTGACAATCCAAAATAGTCATGTAAAGACAACTGCTTGTGAAAACCATAATTAATCAAATTATGCACATTCAAATCTAAGTTTGAAAGCTAGCATTTTAGTCCATGCATATAAGTCCTTGTTGAAGATGGAGGGTGTCAACAAAAAAGCTATAATAGCTCTCCTTAAACCATAGCTAGTTTTAAAGTGTATTTCCAAATTTAAATCCACTTCTCAGCTAAGGAAAGGAGGTAGGATTGTCAGGTGCTAACTCAAACGAAGGCCATATAAAACATTGAAATAGAATATCTAATATGTGAGATGACATAGCTGTAGACCATAGATAATCAGAATTCTTGCAATGCACATATTCTTGTGATACAAAAAAAAGGTGCTTACACATTGGCTAAATATATCCTCATCAAAATGACCAGTTTTTTCTTTCAAATTTGTAAGTAAACTCTGACAATTAAGAAAAAAATTAGAAGTAAAATTTGGAAGACATGTAGGTGAACTTAATTCTTCTGACTTTATGCCTCTTGGTAGACATCAAGATCTCCCTTCCTAAAGTTTGGAACACAACCATTACCTCCACATAAAATTGGACATCCTTGATCTTCTTGGTTCCCACACCATGATATGGTTATGCAAATGAAAATGAAGCAAAGTAATCATCTCCTTCTCCACTAGTTGGAAGAATTCATGCTTAATGTTTTGATACATGATATCAAATCTCTCTTATGCTCTCATGGTTGAATACTAAAATCCATTATGGTGGGCCTCTAGAGTTTTAGTCATCTTTCTTCCTCTTCCACCAAATGTTAGCCTGATCCACACATTTGCCAGCCTAATTGGCTTTGCTTTTGAAAGATGAAGTTTCTCTTGAGTCACCAGTGTATCTCTCTTTGCCTTTTCAAACTCTTTCATTACTACATATCATCTTTGGGATTTAATCATTTTTACCACATAGTTGATGTGCTTTGAATCCTTGCATCTAAAGGAAATTTCCTTAACATAAATACTGCTAGGGAATTTCAATGTTGCCATTGTGGTTGGAATTAAAGCCGATACCTACAACATTGGAAATTATTCTTATATAAGAATTCCCACCATCTTGTTGGATTGTAACACTCTTGATGGTGGCTACATGAAATATGATTCTGATTCCTCTTCTACATCAGAGGGTTCATATCCTTGATTTGACTCTTCTGAATTATCAGAATCAGAATCACTAGCTTCCATATTCGAAAATTCCCAACCAAAATCTTCAAGAAATTTATTTGGATCATCAGTAATACTCTTCAAAATTGGCTACCAATTCACGTTCATTATTCTTTCATAATACTTTATATCCATGGAGTTCAACCATTCCTTGATGCCATCAAGTGAAGATTGAGGAATGATGTCAATGCAGAGTACATCCCATGTGAAGTCTTTGAAAACAATAGCCTTTATATCAAATGCCTTTCCCAAGTCCTCCTCTCTGAAGGTTAACAATCTCAATCTCACTAATAGTGATTACTAAGAAAGGTAATTCCACCAACTCTACCAAATAGTTTACCATAGGAACAATAAAAGTAGAGGCTTTGAAAGGAACTCCATGAAAACCAATCTCTCTAAATGGTATATCAAACTCTAGTTCAAAATATTTTAGATGAGGCTACTTCCATAACTCTCTTACTCGCTTGACAAATCCTTGAAACTTTGTATTGATTTTATTTTTCCCGTCCCTCTTGCCGTTCTTTCTCAATTTCATCAGGATCATACATTGACCTTCTATCCCCTCCTTAATTCTAGACCACATCCATTAAATCCACATAAAACTGGACATCCTTGGTCTTCTTGGTTCCCATGCCATGATATGGTTATGCAAATGAAGATGAAGCAAAGTTATCATCTCCTTATCCGTTGGCTGGAAGAATGCATGCTTAATGTTTTGATACATGATATCAACTCTATATTTTTCTATCATGGTTGAATAATGAAATCCATTATGGTGGGCCTCCAGAGTTCCAGTCATCTTTCTTCCTCTTCCACCAAATGTTGTCCTGATCCACAAGTCTGCCAACCTAATTGGCTTTGTTTTTGAAAGCTAAAGTTTCTCTTGACTCACCAGTATTAGCTGTAACGTTTTTGAAATTTTATTATGGTATGTGCACTTTGATATGATGTAATATGATTATGGTTTCATCTCATATGTTGTAATATTAGATATATAACAGAAAAATAAATTATTGCATGAAATAAATAATAAATTTTCATTTTAAATGTTTTTTTTTGCAGAACACGGGTCTTCCAGAAGATCAAGATGATCCTCAACATGATATAGATCCACAAAATATTGGTTTTGCCAGTACAAATCACATGGCAGAGGATGATGATGACACAAAAATGGAAGACACCAAGGCTGATGACAATGATGATGATGACGCCGATGACGCCGACGAGGAGGAGGATGATGATCACGATGGTGGTGATGACGGTGAGACAATTGGTGATAGTAACCAATGACATTGATGATCATATAGGCTACATCATGGATCATTGGTGATATATCGTTATGATGAATCTTTTCATGGTTGATATCATATGTATCATTTTCACGGCCTATAGTACTATATTGTTGAGTTGTATCATATTGACATGTATCATTTTCACTATATCATTTGGACATGTATCATCTTGACTTGTAATAATTTGAGTTACATAATTTATCAATTTTATTTATATCACTGTATATGTATCATTTTCACTTATGTCGATTGTTGTACATGTTTTTGATGTATTGGTATATTTGACTTTCACTTGTTTTAGTTATATATGATGATGATCTTATTAGTATTGACTTGTCAATTTATATATATTAAAAGTGCTCGATGATTTTTGGATGGATATTTATTAAGTATGATGATTTTAATTTACTACTCAGGATGGATGTTGTCAAATTCAATTAAATTATAGATATTTGATTCATTTGTTTTAATTATAGATGATGATCATGTTACAATAATTATATTGTTATTTAATCATATGAGTTAAATATTTAAATTACTTACTCTATAATCATGAGTTATTTAAGAGGCATGATATATTTAACTAATTAAATTGAAATAAAACATATTAAATTAATAAATGGAAGCAAAACAAGAAGCATTTTTAGAAGAAAAAAAGGAAGCAACAATGGAAGCCAAACTAGAAGAAAACCATAAGCAATCTTGGAAGGAAAATTGGAAGCAAAAATGGAAGCAAACTCGAAAGAAAAATTGGAAGCAAATCTAGAGGCAAAGTTGGAAGCAAAACTAGAAGAAAAACTGGAAGAAAACTTGCAAGCAAATCTGGAATCAAAACCAAAAGAAAACCTAGAAGCAAACTGGAAGCAAAACCGGAAGCAAAACTAGAAGCAAAACCGGAAGCAAAATTGGAAGCAAAATTGGAAGCAAAATTGGAAGCAAAACTAGAAGCAAAACTAGAAGCAAAAAAAGAAGCAAAACTGGAAGCAAAATCAGAAGCAAACTTGGAAGCAAAACCATAAGCAAAATCAGAAGCAAAACTGGAAGGAAAACCAGAAGCAAATTTGGAAGCAAAACTCGAAGCAAAACTAGAAGAAAAATTGGAAGCAAACTTGGAAGAAAACTTGGAAGAAAAATCGGAAGCAAAACTGGAAGCAAAACTAGAAACAAAAATGGGAGTAGACATGGAAGCAAAACCAGAAGCCAAATTAGGCACCTATTTTGGCACAATTTCTGATGTTGCTTCTCGATGCTATTTTAGGTGTTAATGGGGGTGTTGTGATTTTTTGACACTAAAGACGACACTCAATCCAATGCTAAATCCGATGCAAAAATTGATGTTGAACTTACCATCTTGTTTGCACCGGGTTGAGCGCCAACAAAATTGTTGAATTCATAAACTCAAATACACTAAAATTTGGTGCAAAAGTCGGTGCTAATTGCCTATTATGCTATTGTGGAAGAAGAATCATAAATTTTCACTGATGAAGAATATAAGAAAGAAGAAGAACTGCCTAGTTGTGATTTGTAGCCCACAAGTAAGCATGTGGGAGAAAGCAATTAGTCAACAATTTTTAGAGATGGTACAAGCAAGGTGAACATGTCACATCAAAATGATCATGAGTCCGAAGGAGAATATTTGACACATGAGGTGTGTGTGGTAGAGCCCAAAAATAGTTCCTTAGAAATGCATGTGATTACTAATGAAGAGTACTTTCCTTTTGATCAAAATAATAAACCCTTTAGCATTTGAGATCTAGGTGTGAAGAAACCTATGTGGGATGAATTTCCCTTTGATCTTGATGATGTTCAAAAATCAATTTACAATGCAGGATATGAGATGGTCATTAGAGGAGAAATGACTTTGAAGAAGAAGCTTACTTGGAAAAGTTCCATAATGACTCTTTTGAGATGGTTTCAACCATTAAGGAAGAGTTTTCTGCTACTAAAACTTTCAGAACAACACCCATTCATGAGCAACTTCTTCATTCTAGTGATAATAATCTGAATGTTGAGTGGGAAGCTCTTATGCAAAAAAGACATCATCCCAACTTCTCAATGAATCTAGTAGAGGGGCAAGATGAAATGGATCTTGATGAGGATTCTATATCAAAAATCCATGGGGATTTAATGCTTGAGTTTGGGTCTGCCTTCACATTTGGTCAAAGTGACAGTGAGGTGGAAGTAGATTTAGAAGATCATAGGGATCTTGATGATAAATTTTTTGAAGGAGTTCTTAAATAGAGATATGATTTATCAGTGCATGAAGTTGATTTTAAGAAAAGGCTTGAAGAACTTGTGGAGTCTGATTCTCTTCATGACATTGAGAATTTTCAACTAGTTGGTGGTGAAAGACAAGAGTTTGGGAGTAGCTATGAGGGCATCGATGACAAGAAACAAAGTTCTAATTTTTACTTTTAGACTATCAATAATACATCACCTATGCATATTCATGAGAGGGAAGATCAACTCATGGGGTCCTTTGAAAATGAGGTGCGAGCTCTATCTAGATTTGATCGTACACATAATATGATTGAAGAACTCTATTGGAAGGATCAAGTGGATGAGGAATAGAAAGGGGTTAGGGATGGAGTCACTCTTCCTAATCTGCAATGATATCAAAGAATCTTTGTATAGACATTGAAATCAGAATACATACACTTGAATGAAGATTGAGATTATGTCATCAAAGTTACAAAGAAGACCATTAGTGCATTCCAAGGAAAAGAGAAAAAGGTTGTTGAGCTTACTCTTGAGCTTGAGTCAACAAAAGATATATTGGAAAATACTCAGGTGGCATTAATGGAGGTAAAAGAGTAGCTAGCTGATTCCAAAATCTTAGTGAGCAAGAGAATGAAAAAAAACTTGAAGAAATCAAGTAATTGATGAGCTTGATTGTCTTCAAGAGGAGTTTGATCAGAAGTTGCATGTGCAGATTTGGACTAGCAAGTTGGTCTTGAACATGAGAAAGGCAAAGATTTTCAAATTTTGGATAACCCTCTCTTTGAAGTAAGTGCCAAGGAAAATTATGATAATCCCCTCTTTGAGATGGGAAATGAAACATAAAATGACAACAACAAGAAATGGGTTCCTAATGAAGTTTCCAAACACAATATAGAATGTGGTTTTCAACTTATTGATGATTTTCAAGAAAATAAAGGGGGTGAGTTAAACCTTGTAATTGATAATCTTTCAAGAAGGTTGTTTGATCAAGAATGCATAAGTGGGTTTGAGGATAAAGTTTCCACTTTGAAAGTGTTGATCCATGTTAACTTTCACATCTTTGACACCAAGGTGTTGTTCAAACATGGTGTTAACATGCTTGAAAATCCATCCCTTGGGTTGAGTGATGCCTTATCTTACATTAGTCCATTTTGGGAGTTGGATTTAAATAATTATTGTCCCATGTTCCCTTGTTGATGAAGCTTTCATAGTTTGGTTTCAAAGGTTCATTAGTGAGGACATTAGTTTCTTGAGTATGCAGTTGGTTCTGACTAGCACTCGAGAATGTGTTGAGTATTTTTTTCAGTGTGTTGATGATCACTTTTGTTGGGTCTCCATGTAGGATCCTCAACGTAATTTGTTGGAGCTTGTTACATGTGGAAATAAGGATATTTGGAGTGATAAGGATCACATTATCAGTTTTTTAGGTGTTGTCTCCTTCTTTACCAGCTAGTTGATGGCTCCTTTTTCTCATCAACTAGTGTACTAGAGAGATATTTCAAGAAAAGGATGGTGCTATGTGGGGATGGAGTCTCTTGAGAGGATGTTTCCAGCTATGAACATGAGTAGATACATTAATTTGGATGATGTTTTTCAATATTTCAATAGCTATTCATCTTTTTGGATGCTGATTTTTCTTAAATCAGATCCTAATCATTTAAGACTTGGTGGGAAATTGGTATACTCATTTTTAGACCTCATAGTTTCATATCAGGACTAATTTTTGGCTTCAAATGACAAAAGTGATGTTTCAAAGCAATCATAATCCATTTTTGGGAGGTGTTCAAGTTGCTACTAGTAGCTATAGCTATGCATTTTCTTGTACTTATGTTTGAGGCACTGAACCTTTGCTTGCACTTTGGTTCATCATTTTGAGACTCTTGGAGTGGGTTCTATAAGAGTTTTCAAAAGTATTCATGATTGTTTAAAGATAATTCAGAGGAGGCATAATAGATTCATCAAGATTTATGAGGATGAGTTTGTTGAGATCTTACAAAAGGTTTCTTTGCTTTTTGCAAGAAGTTTTGGAGGAGTGACATATTCAGTCACAACTCTGCTAGATGCTTTGAGGAGTTATATTGAGGAGTATGGTTTTGAGTTGAGTAGACTATCCCTCCTATTACCCAGGAATGTGATAGTCATTGGCATTTCAAATATTGGATTCTCAGAGACTTTTGAGCAAGAGATACTACAAAGAATTGATTTCATTCCTTCCAAGTTTTTCAACTTGAGTTTCATGGATGGTAACCTTTGGAGGTCATAAGGGAGGATAGTGTAAATTTGGTATGATGGATTCACTTGTGTGACCAGAGTGATGTGGCATCGACATGGTGGGTCCTTTGGAAGATGGACATGGGACCTTGGGATCCTACTTGGTTTGGTTTGGATCCCTTGAAATTTTCTGGAGTTGTGGTGGCATAACTTGAGGACAAGAAATTTTGGGAAGGGTAGACTGTAATGTCCCTATTTTAGCCATATGCTCTTCGATGGCCGTTAGCCTATTTTACGAGGCCCGTAGACTAGTCAAAAGTGGAAATTAGGGTTTCCTATTTTGTAGGAAGTTTCAATTGAGCTCCTGAAGGTTTGCATGCAGTTGTTTGGCAGTGTGTTTTCTAGATCTTTCTGGGTTAAATCAGAAAGCTTTTGAGAAAAGTGACATGCATTTCAATCAAAAGTTTGCATGTAGAAAATGTTTCTAGGTCTTTCTAGGTTCTTAGAGAGCTTCAAAATAGTATAACGTGCATCTGAATTTTTCAACCTTTACTGGACTTAATATTTTTAGTAAGTCACAATGACTACTTGGATTGTGCTCAAAATTAGTTTGGAGATAATTACTATTTTTAGTGGTATGCTATTTTTAGTAAGTGTTATATATGGAAGTGCTATTTTAGTAATAGTTCAATAGTTCAACAGTTCATCTATTTCTAGCAGTAAGGTAGTTTAGTTTGGAAAATGCATCTCTAGTCTTCTTGGGCTCGAAAAGGAAAGTTTTAACTTAAGTCATATTAAATTTTCTATTATTACTTTTGGACCCCATGCTTAGACATAGGACTTTAAAGTTGTTTTTAAAAGAGGGACTTAATGTGGATATCCAAGTTGAAGAATTAAATATTTAAAAGTGAAATATTTTCAAAAAGCCTTTTGGATGCCTAGGGAGTTGAGTCAAAAATATATTTTAAATTATTATTTCAAATTTTTGTTTGGGAATCCTTATTGAAGGAAAATGAAGTGATTCAAATTATAAGAAGCTGAAGTGATTGGAATTCGAATAAGAGTCTTATTTATTCAAGCCTTGCTCCTTCATTTGTATCTTTGGAAAATTATTATGTCGAATTGCTACTGAAATATTTTTAGAGTTCGCTTCGAGGGACACATACCTTAGGTTGCTTCTTCCAGTCTTCGTGCTTGAAAGATAGTACTAGCTAGACTTATTAAAGATTGTGCTTCACTTAGGAGTGAAGATAGAGCTTCAATTTTTGATTTATAATAGCAGTTGCTGATGTATAATCTATTACTACTACTGCTAAAAGTGCTTGGCCAAAGCATGTTTTTGTTCGTGGCTTCATCAACATATTTTATTTGGTTTTGGGTATTGGTGCTAGTTGTATAGATATCAAAGGCACCCTTATCTCTAGAATTCAAATTTTATTGTTGAGTTTTTGATTTTTAAGGTGAAGTCAACCACACTTGGAGGGAATACCATTCTTTATTTTTGCATTAGGAATCATGCCTATTCTTTAGGGAAGATTCGTGGGTGTTCATCTACTGTAATTTGGATGCCCAACTCATATCTTTCATTTTATTTCTGTTTCACATCAATCAAAGTCTGTTTGACAAAGTTATGAGCGTTTTAGTGAATTTCTACGTTGTTGATCTGATTTTCTATTATTACTATTTTTTATCAATCTAATAGTTTTTTGATTTTGGCTAAATTCACTATTATAAATCAGTTTGTATCAGTTAGAAAATTACTCTCTAACATTCTGAAACATTTGGTAACACTTTGTTGATTGTTGTGCAACTAAAATTAATTTTGTAAAGCTAGATTAGTAGTACTAATCAATTATTAATATTTATGCACTTGATTTATTTATCATTTAATCCCACTAAAGAAGTGGTGGAGATTGTGTTTGTTTTCAACACTTTATTTGTTTAAACCCCTCCCACTAAATAAGTGGTTGATATGTATTATGGACGACATGCTACCTAGCTATTATTTACATTTCGAATCCTGTTGCATAAGTGGTTGAGTTGTATTTTATTTTCTTATATGGTCAGTTAGCCACCTACATCACTATAATTCTTTTATAGTTTCTCTAATGATCCCTTGGCACTATATTCTCTCACCTTGCCCACATTGGGATCTTGGTGATCAAAAGGTGAAGGGTTACCTTTCATGCTAGATTATTTATTTGGGTAATGCTAATAGTGGAGTTCATGTGCTAATATTTTCAAAAAAACCTAAGGGGGATATTACATCTTCCACCATATTTTAATTTCTTACTCTACATCCCATGATTCTTATATTTTCCCCCTTATTCTCATCCATCGTCTAGGATCCATCAAATAAAGAAATCTACATTTTGGCTTTCTTCTTTGGGTTTTTATTCTACCTAGTGCTTTTTTATTTCTTAAGGTTCTTCTCCTCCTTCAAAGACATTAAAGAGTACATTTTTGTAGAGGTTTCCACCTCATCCTCTTTGACCCACTCATCATATTCTTCCTCGCTAGTGTCAGAGCTCATATCCAAATAATGGACAACCATAGGTTTTTATTTCCTTCTCACATTAAACTTTCCCTTAGAATCAATACTAGGTACTTGAGATCTCATAAAATCCATTATTAATAAAATTAAACCTCCATACAACACAATGAGCTTAGATTTTTGCAATGCTCATTAATTGCATGATCCATGGAAGCCAAAAGAAAATAGGGAAAGGAAACTAACATTTTACAGTGGAAATAATTCAAAAGAATAAAGTGCACACTACATATAGTAATCAATATACCATCCAAGGTAATGTGCCTTATGATGAATTTTGTGATTTTTTCCCTTATTAGTTTTCTTGATATGTGATCAAAACCCCAGGATGAAAGCTTGACTAGCTTGCTACATTCACTTCTCTTGAGGAACTAGTTAAATGCCTCATTATTTTCCTTTCTATCCTTGAAGAATTTTATTCCTTGTAGTGAGAGGCTTGTGATTTGTGTAATTACATATTCATTATATAGGGAACCAAACCCCTATCCTTGACAATCTTCTAAACATTTTTATTTTAACAATCCCCATCACAAGACAGGGGCTTCATCTAGCTCCTTTCCCTGCCCACATCAATTTCATTGTTATTGCTCCTATTCAAGCTTCCACTTAACAAACTGAGATTGTAATTTCTCATGCAACACCAGTAAAAAAAGAGAGGAAGACACTTGAAGCACCCATAAAGTGTGTGAGGTGTCTTATAATTATCATAGCTACATCTAGTTTTCCCCTAATTACTCTATTAGAATTCATGGTTTATGATGGAATGAGTCTCGATGGGGAAGATGTCATAAATATCCCATTGTTTTAATGAGTGGTAATTAGTACCCATGTTATCAAACACATAAGGGAGTCTCTAAAGAATTTTCGATAGAAAAAATAGGAATTTTCTCCTATTTAAGACATTAAATTATGTTGTGTGAATCCCCTTTAAGCCAAACTTTCTTACAACCCTTAGAATGAGCTAATTTTAGTCCATTGTAGGACACCACAACTTCAACATAGTGGTTAGTCTAGGTACCCAAAGGGAGCACCACCACTAAAATAAACCTACCTCTATAATCTCTAAATACCCCCTCACTTCCAACTACCCTAGGGTTTCCCTTGGCTACCCCATCAAAATTAAATTTGATCCAAACCATTGGCAGGGATCTCCAAGCAACATTCTCCCTTGATTTTTTTCAATTTTCTAAATAGAGTAGAAATATTAAGGAGAAGATTCCACTTTGTAACTACTTGCAAATCATAACTAGAAACACTAATTTTTGGTCCTACTGAGATCTTCTCAGAGACCACATATAATTTTTTTTATTCGATGACTCTTAATAATTTTACTATAACCCCTTCCATCTTCAATATCAAATCCCTTAAAGCTATTATTTATCTCTTTCTATTAACCCCAAGCTACATGAGGATTAATAAGAGACAACACAATTTTATGGGATGAATTCTCAAAAGGAGTTTCTATTACACACAAAAATCACTAAATAAGTTAGGTATAACCCAATTGAAGCTCCATAGGGAAATAATCTGAGCCCAAACGTTATGGGAAAAGTTGCAGCCAAAGAAAATGTGAATGGAGTCTTTTGAGTTACATTCACATAAAGAACAACTGTTAGGAAAAGAAAAACCCCTTTGACACTTTTTTTAATAGTAAGAATTTTATCCTGGACAAGAAGCCAATAGAAGATGTTAACCTTTGGAATTAGCACAAAATTCCAAAGAAAATACTAGAAAGGGGGAGAGTCATATTGATCCAATAACAAATCAAAGCCTGAAGAAGTAGAGTAAATTCCATTTGAAGAAAGGTTCCAAATAAAATTGTCATCCATAAGATTTAAAGGAAGATGAGTAAAGCATAAGAGGCTTTGAAACTCATCCAAACTTGGGTCAACAACAATGAAACTCTTCCAACCCTCTCCATGAAGATAATCAACTAGAAAAATACCAAATTTTCTAATATAATAATCTTTAAAAGGTTGAGTCCAAGCCTAGGCACTAAGAGAGAGACTTCCACTCCATAAATCTTCGTAAAAATTAATTATCTCACCATTCCTAAATTTAAATCTAATAACTCTCTCTATGATAAATCTAGTTTAAAAAGTGTTCTTAAAAAAAATCAAATCCACAAGGAGATCCTCAACTCTTAAAACCTTCCTAAAATTATTATAGACCAAAATATATTTATTCTTCATGATATTTGTCCATTCATTTTGTTCAAGCATTAGCCTCTAGGAAATTTTAAACAACAAATCAATACTGTATTCCTTTATTTTCCTAATATCAAGACCACCCAACTTCTTGGGCCTACAAACTTTGATCCCAAATGAACAAAGGGATTCTTTTCCTTTTCTTAATTCTAGCCTAGATGAGCCTTTTTAATATTTGCTCAATCTTTTCCATATTTTTCTAGGTACTTTAAATAGACTTATGGCATAAACATGCATATTTTGAAGAGTTGCTTTGATAAATTGAATCTTACCCTCTTAACTAATAAAATAACCTTTCCAAATAACAAGTTTAGATTGAAATATATCCAAAATCCCTAACTAAAAAGAATCTAAAATATTTTTATCATAATGAGGCAAACCTAAATAAGTTGAAGGAAAATTGCCCATATTAAATTGGAAAATTCTAGCAATGTTTATTTGTCTTTACAAAGGCATGTTCATAAAGAAAATATTACTCTTAGAGAGGCTGATTTTGTGACTAGATGCCCTTTCATAGTTAATCATAATAGAGTTGATCTTTCTAGCTTCTAGAATTGAAGCTTCCCCCACAATGATAGTGTCATTGACAAATTCTTGATGGGAACAAAGAGGCCTTTTAGAGGATGGGTGAATCCCCTTTAGAGATCCAACATTAATAGTTGGGTAAACCCACAAAACTACTTTACAATTCTAGCAAGGAAGGAAAATTGCAAAAAATGCTCCTATGATTTTTTTTTTGCTTTTTAGGGGTTCACACAAAATGGGGTGTTCAAATGGACCCTAGTTCGAGCGAACCATATTAAATTATGCGACCCATTTTTTTGCATTTTTTTATGATGAAGACAATGGACAAGAGGGGGTTTGCTTGAACCAAGGTTCAAATGAACCCAGGTTCAAGCAAACCCCCCTTTTCCTCCCTTCTCCCCCTCTAGCACCAAATTTCTTTAGAATTTTTCTCTTCAAAGCTCGAGTTGAGGATGAAAATGGAGGAGAATTCATAGACCCAATTGGATGATTGTAGTCCTTAGAATGAGCTATTTGTCAAATATAATTTTAATATGTTTTGGTTTTATTATATATTTATTTTTTAAGTTTGATTAATCATAGGGTTTTCACCAAAAATCAAGCTCTCTATTTTACACATGTGGAAAAATAGCAGATTTTCAAAATAAAATTCTAAAAAATATGTGCAGGCTAGGTATTGATGTCCTTGATCCAGTAAAAAAAGAATTTTGATACATACAAAAAAAGTTATGTTGTATATGGTCCGCCTATGTCTGAATTGTAATTGGTTTGACTCTTTGAAACTTGATTAAGGAAAAAATATTCAATAAAACACTATGAAACCAAATGAAAGGGTTATATATCATAGTTACAAATCTAAATTCGAAAAAAATATAATTTTATCCTTCATAGAAAAAAGTTATGTTGTATACAGTGAGCATCACTCCTTAAAAATGGTGTTTACTGATAAAAAGTAGTTTTTGAATGAGATGGAAAAAGAAGTGCAATCTAATTCCAAAATAAAATAAAAATAAAAATTTATAATCTACAGAAAAAATGTCACAAATCACTAGTTTGCATCATCTTCAAATTCCTTACGGTTTAGCCACTATAGGTTCCCAAAAGCGAAGATTAGTTAGAAAAAATCAGTTTAGTGTCCAGTTTGGCCAAAAATTGTAAACCGGTATTGTGGGATCACCCAACTCCTTGAATAGATCTACCCAAAGCTTCAACCATGATGAAAAAGAGAAAGAGGGAAATCAAATCATCTTTTGTGATCCCTCCAAAGATTTTAAAGAATCTCGAGGGGATCCATTTATTATCAGTGAAAACTTAAGAGAAAAAATGATTTGGAAAATAAGCTATAAATATTCCCCCAAATCCAAAACTAGACAACGCTATAGTTAATAAGAGCCAATTAGCTCGATCAACATTACATGACTAAAGAGAGTAAGCTAATAGGTTGATGAAATATTATTATGACAAGAAGCTCATTCTATCAAGATTATTTTAGGTTTGGTGTTCTAGATATCACCATGGCATCATATTCTAGTTCTAAAAAATATAAGAGGAGAGTGGATAGGGAGGATAAGTTAAAGTAAAAATATAGTTGGAGGAAGGAAATAATTAGAGGGGAGGATATGCTAGATGATTTCATGGTCTACATAGAGAGGGAGATTTCCAACCTAGATTTATGGATTTGGGCCACTTCAATTTGGGAGCTTTCCATGCATATAGACATGTTGCCTAATGTGTTCATTTGGAGTGCCATGTTAATATTTATGTTAGATCCTTGTTAATTGATAGGTTGATACAAAATGTTTGATGTTTCTTAGATGGTAAAAACAAGGTATATTCCTCCTAGAACTATTAGTTTTATCACATTCATGGGCCAAACTATGAGAATATATGCGAACTTCACTAAGCATTGATAGAGTTGGAAAATAGATTGAAGGTAATTCTATTTCTTACTACAAATTTCAATGTCCTTGTCTATTGTTATGGTGAAGAGTTTGCAATTAATTTGGTAGATATTACATGTTGTACTAAAAATGAAGTATGCAAGAGTTGTAATTGTTGGTCAAGGCATAAAGATAGGCCTATATAATTTTGCCCCATCCCCTCTAGTGTCAAGTTGGACATCTAAGCTAGTATAAACTAATGAATGGAGTGTTGTACAAATTTTCCTCACTTTAGATACTTACACGTGTTAGGCTTGTAGATAACCATTACATTTAGTTTTTTGGTTTGTGTATATGATGATGTAGACTTGTCAATAGTAAATTGAATATAATATGACACGATTATATATAGCTTTGTGGCCATAAATATAATGAACTTTCCATACTAGTTGTAAAATTAGTTGTGACAAGGTTGGTTAGTTGTATGATTGAGATATTTTAATCGTGGTCGTTTTTCCCTCTTCTACTATTAAGAAGGAAATTTTTGTGAGAATTAAAAGATATACTTTACATCCTTTGATGGATTTCGTGAACCACTTGATTACTAGAATTTGAACATTCATGTTATTTTTGTAGACTTCTAGATACCTAATCTAAATATATAAGATTCACAAAATATAATTTTTATCCTTTTTAATTTTAACATTTTATATTATATACAATTTAAAATAAATATAATTATAGATTTCAATAAATTTTATAATAATTATTTAATAAAAACAATTATTTTTTATAAAAAAAAATTAATATTCTTTTATCTTTCTTTTAAGCATGACTCCATAAGACTTTGTGAAATATTATACTATTTTTTTATCAATAAATTTAAATGAGAAATATTCATAAAAGAAAAAATAGAAACTAAAAGATAATGAAACGAGAGAAAGAAAAGAGTTGACCTTTTATCCATATCTTGCTAACGAAGATGTTGCCAACAGGGTATGAGTAAGAATGTTAAAGATGTGCCCTATCCAACACAAATAAAGAAGGTGCAAGGGATTCAATTATTTAGAGAGAGAGCGCCATATTTAATGAGGGTGTGTTTCAATTGAGACATTGGGACAACCACGATTACAAAATCAACTAGGGGAGAGGGGTCTATAGTGGAGTAGAGTCTAATAGTGGGGATAAAAGTAGTCCTCGGTGGGCCCCATAGTAGAGAATCTTAATATCCAATTGCAAAACACTTTTTATCCATAAAATACACAAACTTACAAATCATGTGATGCCACATCAATGCACCAATAAAACATGACTTAGTGCACCACTATCAGTCTCACTTTTTTTTGGCCCTTTTTGGATACCTCAACAAAAAGCATGCTGATGTGGCATCAAATGTGACTCTAAAATGAAATATAGAAGCACATGAATTTTCAAATAAACTGCTGTACAAAATTAGGATTGATTTAAAATTTTCATGTAGAATTTTGAAAAAAACAAAATTAGGGTGCTCCACTATGAACCCCTCTCCCCTATATTGATCTTTAAAATTGGAAGGGAGTATGGGAGGGAGTATCACTAAATCCATACCAAAACATTAATCGGGTCAAAGTATTAATAGAAAATTATCTATCTTCTTTTGATTTCTCTTCGGTAACTTCGCATGCCTCCTACTTTCTCAAATGACCTCTTTCTTCAATGGTACTTTGCTTTGACAAAACAATAGTCTCCTTTTCAAATCACCTTTTTCTTCTCAGGAAGCTTTAACTTTAGTAGCCTATGTCTTCCTCACCTTTGAGCTCCTTCAACCTTTTCCAACAACAACAATTCCATGACCAAGATTGGTGACTTTCTCTTGGCCGCGATCTCTTATAAAAACTGTGAATCCTTCAAGTAGCGACGACACCTTTAACTGGCTGCATCATTCAACTTTCAATTAAAATATTTATAGAAACTTCTTCCATGACTCCCTCAAAAAGATATCCTCTTTCCTAATTATGCAATCCATTTCACTTGGCAACGACTATACTTCAATCATTAACTCATATTCTTCACACCATTTTGTGATGTCTTTAGACTTTGCCAAATGGCAGCTTTTTGATAGATCTGTGCTCCTTTTTTTCTTTTGGCAGTGGCACAACCTCTCAATATGACCATGCTCTCTACAATGATAACATTTATTTATTTTAATCTCCAACTTTGCAAACCTAGCCCAATCATTCCCATAATTTAATCACCTTCCATAACTAGGAGGCGATCAATGGATGATCTTCTTTGAACAATGACTTCTTTCTCATTCTGCTTGGGTGAAAACTTCATATCCTAAAAACAACTCTTGTAGCCTTCTTATAGTCGATGCCTTTCAAACACTTTATCTTATCTACAACATCTGCACGCTCTTCCTTCAAACTTAACTTTATTCTTATAGTCGATGCCTTTCAAACACTTATCAAACACTTATCTCATCTACAAAATCTGCACTCTCTTCCTTCAAACTCAACTCAGATAGTAGGAAAACAATAGAGACATACACAACAGCTTTAAAATCCTACATGCCTTGTAAATAATTATTTGTGTTGCACACTACGAAAGTAACAAGTTTCATCTCTTATTTATAGCATAAAAGAGAATTGCATGCCTTCTGCGTGTTCTCTCTGGAAAAAATAAGGAGTTTCTTATAGGGTTGAAGTAACATGGTAGCATAAGGCCTATATTCATTCCAATATTCATTACAGTGAATGTATATCGTTTAGTATAGTTATTTGAAGCTATATCATAAAACATCTCTCATGCTTTCTGCATGTTCTAACTTGAGAGTGTCACAAGGTTGGCGTGGTCTTTGCATTTGAAAGAATTTATAGGGTAGTATAATAATTTGAACTTATATCACAAAATATCTCTCATGCTTTATGCTTTATTCATGTTTGCATGTTCTTCCTTGAGAGTGTCACAAGGTTGGCATGGTTTTTATATTTTAAAGAATTTATAGGGTAGTATAGTAATATGAAGCTATATCATAATTTTTTTTTCATGCTTTTTGTATGTTCTATTTTGAGAGTGTCACAAGATTGGCATGGTCTTTGTATTTTAATGATTCTATTTTACTTAACTTTGTTATTTCAATTTTTGTTTTTTGAATTCTTGAAAAATGAAGAGAAACCATGTCATGCCTATATTTCTCACATAATGTTTTTGATTAGGGATAAAAAAATGGGTTTTGATGGGGCTTGAAACCCAGTACAAAGGAAAGCAAGTTGCACTTATGATATACCATAAACCAACATCAACACTACAACAACCTCTACAAGATTAACGTGACTACATGCACTGCAAATACAAAACAAGCAAGGGCATGAAACCCTTACACAACCTGATTTTAACCAGGACCAAAAACCCTTTTATCCAATCCTAGAAACCCATAAAAGTGCAAATAACCCACCTGTATCTATCGAGCATCAACACACCGACCACTCATGGAATTCACCCCAGAGCCAAAAGAAATAGCTACCTTAATGGTGTCAAACACCATCAAATCCATAATAAAAAACACCAGTACCTTCAACAAACCCACCATAAAAGTGGGGTAAGAGAGCACAACGAACCACAAGAACCCAAAATAGAAATCAACAACCTTGTAGCACAAAAGCATCCAGTACCAGGAAATTGACTCAACCTCCACCTCTAAAGGAGGGATCTCCCCTCTACTAGAAAGGAAAACCCGCTCAACTAATCCACCATAGCTTGTAAACTCCAACCTCCTCACCCTCCACCTCCATAAGAACCACAATTGAGGGACCCAGAAACCATCTCCTTTCAAATCCACCTCAAAAGAAAAAAGAGCCCACCTCCATAAGGTCCAAGGATATAAGGGCGGGTGCATGGAAATGGGTAGCAATTCCATGGACACCCTCAAAAATAAAAGTTGAAAACCATAACGCGAGCACGTTATAACGCGCTCGTGTTATGTCTTCCGTTAAACCTAGGCAAGGTCTCAACGGCTACAACTAAAAATCCATAACACGAGTGCATTATAACGCGCTCTCGTTATCGACTATTAAAAGCAAAAAAACAAATGCAAATCTCTCATTTGCATTTCGACTGGTTTTTTTGCTGCATCCACGACCAAAAACCCCAAAATATCGCGCTCGCATTCTAGGAGAGGAATTTCTTCGCCAATAATCCAAATTTCTTCGCAACGATGGCACCACGACGAGGAGGAGCTATAAGAGGTAAGGATTCTATGCTTTTTGTTTTGAATTTGTTAGTTTTAGGTTGAATTTGATATCTATTTGTTTGAATTTTTAGGAGATGCAAATCAACCTACAAACCCTCAAAATCCTCAACAGGAGGACCAACCAAATCCTCAAGATCAAAATCAACCACAACATCAACCTCCTCCACCAATCACTCAACCCTTCCTAACACTCAACAAAATTTATTGAGTGCAATTGAGAACAACAAAAAACAAATTGAGGATTTGATCAATAGGTTGAGTGATCCAAATGGTTCAAGCACAAAAAGAATGAACCTAGCAAATTCATTGAAAGATATGTTAACAAACATAGATTCAATTAGCAAACAACTAACTGGATGGGAAGATAGGAGGCAGATGGCTAGAGAGTATTATGCAAATAAACTATCATACAAGGATGTGAAAGATTTAAAAATAACAAAAGGTGATTTGTGCTCATTATTCACCGACCCACACACAAATCAAAATCTTACCCTCAATGCAAAAAGGTTTCCTATCCATTGGTGCCACCACCAACAAATGAAGGAGCAGTTTTATGATAGGTGGTACATGGTACCAAATTACCCACCGTGCAACAATTGCGAGGTCCCGCAATATTTCCTTATGAAACTATATAGTGAGTTCATATTGAACAAAATCCCAAATTATTTTGATATGAGGGATTTCCAGGGGAGAGGTGGGGGGTCAGCTCAGGATAGACCTGGTGCACAACCGGATCCTATGTGGCAAGGTAGACAAACTCTCGCTAGGCCACCTCATGAGTACATTGTTATGCCTTCCGTCGTGAAGGAAAGTGCTGACGTAGAGACATTGCAGGCAATCAACACTTTGACCCAGAGTGTCATCCATCATACTAGCCCTATTCTACAATGCCATCTAGGGGAGTCTTCTAGTGGTGGTCTTCGAACACATGTGTGTCAATCTTGCGGGGCTACTTGTTCACATGACCCCACCGACCCTCAAGAGACTGGTACGCAGGATCCATCTGTAGCTATGGAGATGGAGAGGGCAGCTGACATTTTGCATGAGGCATATGGCATTGATAGTCAGTTAAAATTTAGTGCATGTGTTCATTGAATTTAATTTATTAAATTTTGATTTTGAAATGCAAGATTAACTAAAAATGTTTTATGATTTTAATAAAATTGCAGGGTCATAGTGTTGAGACTGGATACACCGGCCCCCCACCAACCTATTTTTGTAGTACACCTATCGCTAGGGTATGTAACTAGTAAACAATTATAAGTTTATTGCATATTAATGTTATTGTTTTACGAATGGTAATTTAATATGTAATTTTGGATGTTGAACAGACTAATATTGGAGGTTTTGATGGAACACTTCCCAGTGGCGGTGGATTTACTCAAACCTTCACGTAGGTAATAAAATAAAGAGTTTAACTAATGAATAAAGTACTTAATAGATTTGTGTAGTTTATACATGCACATCATTGATTACGTTGAATAATTTGTTGTTTTATTTTCAGTTGTTGCGAGACGATAAACCTCCGAATGTGATGAGGGCAATGGATATTGGTGTGACATCTGCTATACAATCCTCGATGGCTCTGATAGAAGAGGTATGAGGAAAATTAGTAAATTTTAATCTACATTTGTTGTTATAGATGTTAGTTAGTGAGAAATCAAACCATTATTGATTCATGTAGTTTTTGTCTATTTGTATGGTTTATACAGGGCTTGAGCACGCCTGAGTATGGGTGTGAGGATATTTACCTCGTGGAGAGAGATCGTGAGATGGCTGTAAGTGATTATTTTGTCAAATATATCATTTTTTATAATGTAATTTCTATATATTCATGTCTTTACTTCTTATTGTAACAGCTAAACCTTCACCATGAACTAAACCCTAGGAGGAGTAGCAGGAGCACTCCACGAGCATAGCAAAAATGAGTGATAGACCTATCACCATCCGAGCGAAAAGGAAAGGGAAAGATTTTATTTCCTGCGCATGGAGAGCAATGACTTTTGATTCTAGAGTCCTTTATTGTATGCCTGCATGGTAGTTTTGTACATATTTTTTATTGGACATATTTGACATTGTATGCCTAGATGGCATTCTCGTAAGCCTATATGGCTATTTTGTACATATATTTCATACTTATATCGACATATATTTATGTATGCCTACATGGCTATTTGGTTAATACAAATATCTTTTTTCGATGCCTGCCCATATTTGCATTCTAAATTGATGGTTCAATAGATATGAGTTACGTATGTTCAAGTGTATACTTTACAACTTATGTGTATACTTTGTGACTTATGTGCTTTCGAGTGTATACTTTGTGGCTTACATGTTTTCATGCACAT
The DNA here is from genome assembly GCA_007115665.2 of Sequoiadendron giganteum. Classification (NCBI taxonomy): domain Eukaryota; kingdom Viridiplantae; phylum Streptophyta; class Pinopsida; order Cupressales; family Cupressaceae; genus Sequoiadendron; species Sequoiadendron giganteum. Next base: position 267,752,215 of record CM021105.1, read on the forward strand.
ACCTTGTATTTGTGCATATACTTTGTTTTAATTTGTGTATACTATGTATTTGTGTGTATAATTTTTGAGGCTTATGTGTTTATGAGTACTTGTAGTTCCCTTATTGACATGTACATGTTTGACTTATTCATGTGTATAATTATTAATTGGTTAGCCCTAGCATTGATCTATGTCATCCTCAATGCATGATCCTTGAGATGGAGTAAGTACACCCTCAAGGTCAAAAGGAGTTTCACATGCATTCTTCGTAGGCTCATTTTGGTAGTGAAACCAAAAACCTCTTGCATCATTGAAACGAAAAAAAAATTCCTTTATAGCAGGTCTGAAGCCATTATCATTCTCCATCAGTTCTTCATGTATCCACTCCCCATCAATGGTTGTCTCATGACCTTCATGAAACCAAGCACTTATCACATTTGTGATAGAAGAAATGTATGAAGATTTATCTTCCTCCTTATGAACCATTCATTATCATGAGAGATGGGCTCTTGTGAACCACTACTGATGAATCATGGGTCAATGAGTTTGACTTGTAAAACTACACGATTGAATCCTGATAGCAATATCACAATATTTATATATCTAAATGTGTTATTTCCTTCAGCTAAAATTTGTGCTTATACTTATGTGATTGATGTAGGTTTGTGTATGGGATCATAGTAATTTCTATTTGATGATGCTATTATGTCTTTAAGCTTTATTTATTAAAGGGTGCATGAAACAAGTTTTAAATCCTTACAAATATTTGAATTTCTTAGGTTTTTCTATTTGTTGAGTCTGGGCTCCGAGCTCAAGTACAAGTCAAAAAATGGGTTGTCAAGTCTAGGCAAGTCCTAGTCTTGTAACACTGGTGTGAATACATCGAGGAATAATGTATATGTCGATGAAGAGAGAACCCATCCTTGTTTCCAAACAAACCATGGTATAGATATGGTTGGTCGAGATAAAACATCACTCTCCTGGATAGTTCGAACCATAATCTTTCATGTCTACAAACACACCTTCATTATGTGTGTTCTTGATCCTACTGAAGAAATGGTGGAACATGTTGTAGATCAAATATTGCAACCCTAAGTCCACAAGAAGGTTACTTGTCCTGATTTCTGCAAATGTCTTTAAGATGTTCATCCTTCTTGAGTAATGTGAACTATTGATGTCATCTAGATCTTTGAAACTATCTGAAATCATGTGCAATACTATAGAAGCTAGAGCTATATCTAATACCAAAAATGACTGCTCAATGGAATCCTGATAGCAATATCACAATTTGACACATTTTAGAAAATACTTCCTACTTATCAATTGATGAGCTAAAGTGATGGGGAGTCCTATCCCTCAAGAGCACTCTTGATCTTCCCAAGACCTATTGTCTAGTTTTCCTAGGGTATTCCTCTCTACCCTACTCAGGGATCACTCCTAAACCCCTCTCACCACGTAAGACTCTCCACCAATTTCAAATTATTCTCCATCACTCCCAATCCACCACCAAGCTTCCTTGGGCTCCACACTGACCCAAAGTGCCCTAACCACTCCAGGGCTAGGGAAGGGTATCCTAGTTGTTCCTTTGTTGATTTTTCTCCTCACTGATCCATATTATTGGATTCTTTCACCTTTTACCCATCACTTTCTTGAAAAACTCAATTTTAGGCCTTGTAGCCTTCTGCCCCAATTTGGCCCCCTAGAACCCTTTTTCTTCACTTTTCTCACAAACAGTCTTAACAACCCCCAATTTTTTTTGTAGATTCTTTCTTTTGACCATCAAGGCTCCAAGATTTACCAGGCCTTAGGTCCTACAAGTTTCTGTACATATGATTGTCCTCAAACCCCCTATTTTAAAGGGTTCCTAGGGTTTTTGGCTCTTTTTCCTTCTTTGAGGGCTTCAACGACCTCCTCAGCTCTCCTCCTAGCACACACATGACTGAGATAAATGTGCCTACACTCCCATACTCTTTATTGGCACAAACCAATCCATTTAGCAACTCTCCTTGCTGCTGTCCTCTCCAAACTACTAGCCAGAATGCACTTGCACTCGCCTAGTGCTTGATGAATTCATCACCTTCCCTACCAAAAAAGACCCCAAAACCTATATGTAGACTATTTACATAGTCCCCAACTTGATTCCAAGTGGTAATGAGAGGAAAGCCATGGGAAGTCAAGTGGGCCTCATTATTCACAAAACTGGCCTGAACCGGTAATGAGACCAAGAACACCAAAAACTTGAAAAAGATAACTAGTCGGTCTAGATGACTAATATAATGCTACAAAAGGTAAGTAAGTGACACAAATGGAAGACTCAAAGCATTAGATAAGTCCTTTCAATCCATTCTTGACTAGATGAAGGCTCAAACACAGAAATTCAATGAAAACTTGCTCTCTTGCAATCACAAAAATGTACTCTCCAAGTCTCAATTCATGAAAAAAATCCTCCAACCCAAGTATTAGGGTTTTTCTAACCTTATATACCTTTCTCCCATGTTCTATAACCCTTGGGTCGGGCTTAGAGCATCATTAATGCCATTTTCCAACTTTTAGGACAAATAGCCAAGGCAACATTCCTCAAAATGCTCACAGTGTCCAAGACTTACCCAAACCGCAAGCCCCTAACAAACCTATTTCCAATTAACTCATCAAAAACACTCTTGGGACTTTACATCATAGTCCTTATTCCCTTGGTGGTTGGCTAGAACCACCTACAAGCCAAAATTGCAAAGATCTCTCCAAAAGACCTTAAGGTGCTCCTGCACCATTCTCCCCCCTGCAACAAAGAAGTTAAGGAACTTGTGGTGTCAAGAGCTCCTCACTAATTCCATGCTACATAAAGTCACTTTCTACTATCCAAGTAGCCTCTGACTCTGGTTGATGTCTCCACTTCACTATGTGCTCCATGTCTTGTGCCTAGTCTTCTTCTTCACCCTTGAGTCTAGAATCTTGTCCACTTGTGGTATGATCTGATCAGGTACCTTGAGTTCATCCACATCCTTACTCACCTCAGCATTATACTTTTCCTCATCCATTTCTGGTCCTTTATACTTCACCAAGTCCTTCACATTGAAGATAGGCGAAATGGACATCTCCTTGGGTAACTCCACCTTGTATGCATTGGATCCATACTTAGCCAACACTTTACATGGCCCTATCCTTTTCATCTGCAACTTACTTGGTATGCCTTTCTGTAGTCTTGCCTTGTTCAAGTATACCATCACCAAATCACCTATTTCAAATTGTAGATCTCTCTTCCCTTCATCTCTTTTAGCCTTCAACTTCTGGTTAGCCTCCATTAATGTCTTCTTTACCTACTGATGAACCTCTCTCATTGAATGAGAAAAATCATCAGCATGTCCACTGATTCCTTCATAACCTTTTAGATCTCTTAGCTCAAGTACACCCCTTGGATGTAACCCATATACAATTTCAAATGGGCTCTTACCAGTAGACTTGTTTGTGCTATCATTGTAGGCAAATTCTGCCCATGAAATGACTTGTTCCCATCCTTGTCCATACTACTTAGTTAGACACCTCAACAAGTTACCAAGTACCCTATTTATCACCTTTGTCTGTCCATCCATTTGGGGATGATATGCCGAGCTATGAGACAAGTTGGTTCCTAACCTCCTCTAAAGAGTTTTCAAAAAATGTCCCATAAACTTCACATCTCTATCTGCAACTATGCTCTTTGGCAACCCATGTATCCTTACTACCTCCTTGAAGAATAGGTGTGCAATCTGACTTGCATCATGTGTTGTTTTGCATGGGATGAAATGGCTCATCTTGCTGAATCTGTCCACTACCACAAACACACTGTCAAAACCAGTCAGTGTCCTAGGTAGCCCTACTATGAAGTCCATGCTTATGCACTCCCATGGTATACTTGGGATGGGTAATGGCTGATAAAGACCTGCATTTGTTGATGTTCCTTTTGACTTTTGACATACTCCACATTGGTCCACATACCTTCTTACATCTCTTTGCATCTTAGGCCATCAATAGAACCTCTCCACTAAGTCGAGGGTCTTGTTCAATCCAAAGTGTCCACTCAAACTGCTATTGTGCTTTTCTTGGATAAGATTCCAAGGGTGAAATTTGGGAAATAATGTTTTTGTTTGTTGTCCAGCTTGGAGGAGTGTTGGGATTGGTCCATTACACCTTTTTAATCTTCTTAGATGGATCTTGAAGGCAAGTTGACATCTTCAATGGTTTTGGGTCCTCTAACTTTGCATAAAAAATGAGTATCACAGTTTGAAGTGTGTGCATGGTTTGGGAGATACATGTGACAGTTTGTAGATGCTTGGCTACTAGTAATGTGGATAGTGAACAAAGGAACTAAGTTTGTGTGTAAGGGAAGACTTCTAAAATGTTTCATTTTTGTTGTACTAACTCAAACAAAGATTTATTAAGCAAATAATGGTTTGGTTGTGCCTTAAGAATTATAGTTTGTGTTTGTAAATAATGGTGCCATTATGGAAGATTTAAGACAACTTGTGAATGAAATAATCATTGGTTGATGTTTTGAGGAACCTAGTTGATTGTAATAAGTTATTTTCAAGATTTTCAAGGTGTTTCGAAGGTGCTTAAGGAATTGAGAACTCTTAATGCTAATTTGAGTATACGAATCAAATGTTTTGTGAAGGGAAATATAGTTGAATAAGTGTGTCAAGAAAGGTGTTGATTTATTCCTTTGTACTGTATCAGTTTGTGCAGAGGTATTGGAAGGTGTTTGGACCCTTCAGAGGAATGGGAGAGGCTTGGAGTTGTCTTAAAGGATGAATTTTGGTGAATGGTTCTGAATTTCTATAATTGGCAAGTGTAAAATGGTAATTGGCAAGTGTAAATAATTGTGTATATAGTTTGGTAATTTAATATGTGCATTGACAACCTAAGGTTATAATGACAAACAAAAATGAAAGAAAATTTGTAAAGACTTCACATACCTTAAAAACTATACTTTTAAATGGAGGAGTTCAACCCAATTATGTAGCCTTAGCTTCTTCTTTCTTCAAACTCCACAAAAATTTGACTTGTTCAAAAGCTTGTTCCCTTCCACACTTCAATTGTGTATCAGTTTTCAATGGAATTCGAACTTCAATTGATATTATATGTCTTTCAACGTGGAAACTTTGCTATTTCATGCAAAGGTGGTAAAAAGATCATGGAAAAGGTGATGGAATGTGAAAAACATGCTTGCACACTTCACAACATCATCAAAAAGATATTTTTTGTTGGAGCACGTGCAAAACTAGGGGAATATGCAGACTGTGGGCCTTCAAATCACGGGTATATATATTTTTTTACCATTTTAGTGGAGTAAAAAACATGCACGCGTTATAACGTCTGTGCATTTTGTGAAATTTTGTTTTCTTAGTGTATTTTTGAGAGTATAGGAGTTTCTCAGAGAGTGGGAGGGAGAAAGGGGGAGAGTGGAAGATAGAGAGGGAGGGAGAAGGGGAGAGTGGGAGAAAGAGACAGGGAGAGAGTGGGAGATAAAGTGGGAGGGAGAGAGGGGATAGTGGGAGATAGAGAGGGAGGGAGAGAGGGGGAGAGTGGGAGAGAGTGGGAGAGAGTGGGAGAAGGGGAGAAGTGGAGAGTGGGAGATAGAGACCTAAACCCTAAACCCTAAACCCTCAACCCTTAAACCCTAATCCCTCAACCCCTATACCCTCTTAATCCCTCAACCCTTAAACCCTAATCCCTCAACCCCTATACCCTCTTAATCCCTCAACCCTCAATCTTCAACCCTTAAACCCTAATCCCTC